>CM040743.1:44786904-45061904 GCA_022829145.1 Albula goreensis | reverse complement strand
GTCTTTGACACGCTGAAATACTACAAGCGCATCTGTGAACTAAGTCTTTTGCTGTGTTGATGTGCACCATAGTCAAATAAACATTATGGTCATATTTAACTTTTTGGCATATATTGTCCTTGGACACTTCTGAATGTCATTCACGGTCATTTCCTATGTCCTGATGTCTGACTTAACGCAGGTAGATACATTCCCATTCCAGAAATAAGACAGCTTTGTGTACGAAATTAAGGACAGATATTAAGAGCTTGTGCGCAAAATATCTTTAAAAAATTGATCTAGAAATATAAAGACGAAGATGTCGATGTTGGCTCTGCCTGTTTTTTACCCAGCGACTTGTCACTGTCCTTTGTGTGGACTCACAGTGTGTCTCAGGGGCTTTGAGGCTGTTTGCTTTCTGATCTGTTGTAGTCCGTTGTGGCGGATGCAGTCATTACCCCCCCCCCCCACAGCACTATGTCCTTCAAGTTTCTCACTTTGTCTTTAGTTCAAGGTAACACGACCGCTGGAGCACCTGGTGTGGAATCCAGAGCTATCCCACAATCCTTTGTGGAGGGCCATGCTCAATTAAAACTCTCTATTCTTCTATGGTGAAATATTCAGTTCTGGACTGGCCAAGAGAGGGTGAATAGGAGCCTTGAAGACTTTAGGCTAGATTCAATCGAATGCACTTAATCTCCTTTTGGGCAAATTAAATACAGTCAAAAGAGACTTATAGCCTGTTTAACGGCATATATGCTGTTCTGTTTCAAAATGAAAAGATCACATATCAAAGGACATGTCCGCTTGTGGCTAATAAGGTATAATACACTGAAAGAGATATATAATGGTGTTATGTAAAAACCTGTTTGGATTGAATTGCGTGTGTCCTTAAAGAGACTAAGTTTGTCTGATACAATCCTCACTGCACAGTTTCCGTCCACATTAACATGAGAGGGTATTAGTCTGGGTTCCCAGTCTTATCTGGGTCAAACAAGTGGCTGTGCAGTGATTTTGTTCTAACTCATCATCAAACATCTGCTTTAGGTAATTAAGGTCTTGATGTCCTTAAATAGTTGATTAGTTTAATCCAGTAAAGCTAAATATTGGAGTGAAATCCTGCACCCACACCCGACCCTGATCGGTTAACATCAGGGACCCCTAGAGCAGAGAGCTGCGCTCTTAAACTGAGATTTAAAAAATAGAAGATTCGGCGAAGAAGTTCAGCCAAGTGGCAGATTTTGTGGTCAGAGGAGCAAAAATAAGCCAGCAAAGTTTGGAGCTTCAGCATGCGCCCTGACTGTGAA
Organism: Albula goreensis; assembly: GCA_022829145.1. Lineage (NCBI taxonomy): Eukaryota > Metazoa > Chordata > Actinopteri > Albuliformes > Albulidae > Albula > Albula goreensis. Next base: position 45,060,618 of record CM040743.1, on the reverse strand, counting down.
TATTCAATGTCCAGAACCAGCAACAGCCCAGTTTACACACATCTTTTCTGGAATATTCCGGACGACTCCTCTGAGATTCCACTTTGGTTGTGAGGTGGCACTATGGCAGAACATTTAATACATTTTGGCAGAAGTCAAAGGAAAATATGGTTCCGGTAAATTTCAGATAAATAGGTTTGCCACTGCAAAGTTCATGTAAGAGTTACATGTTAAGAATATTTAATCTCACTTTTCAGGATGCTTCAGCAAATAAAATCAAATGTTCAAATGTTCCTTCAGTTTATTATTATTATTATTATTATTATTTCTATTTCTATTTCTATTATATCAGAATTTGTGTTATTATGTATTTGAAACCAGGAGTTTAGAGTGTTTTATAAGCGAAAAGTTAAAGGGAACAGCTGGAGCGTGTGCAAGATTTCAAAGTTTCCTTTCAATAAGCATCCTATTCAGGCTTAGGAATAAAGGCGGCCAAATTCTAAAATGCACCTAATACTTGCATACTCGTTTCCTCTCAAGAATCCAAATGTAACACGCTTTGTCTCTATTTCGTGTATTTATTACAATTCAAGCAATAACAAGTGCTATCGCGATCAAGGCGCTGAAAGCACATACCTAGGCAATTCAAACAGCAGGCTTTACAGTAACGGGGCTCGGGAGCGCACTGGAGGCTAAATAAGATGATCCACGGAGCACTTTCCTTCGGGGAAGGGAGCCCAGCGCGGGCAGCGGGCAGCGAAGGGGTTAACTCGCATCGGCAGAGCTCCAAGTCGGAGCTGCCCAGAATTAATCAATAATTTCTATCAGGCCGTGGCCCGGCGCTGAAGAGGGGGAAGGGGGAAGCGCACATATTGGGTTGGGGGGACTCAGGGTGGAGATGGGGTGGGGGGTGAGGTTTGCTGGAGGGGGGTTAGGAGGAAAGAGATTTTTTTTCGGTCACGTTTGAGAAACACGAGACAGCGGTATACATCACGATTAGAGGCCACCGCTCAGTTCCCACGATCGTAAGGACTCTATAGGGGAATGTTCCCTGTCTCGCTCACCGCGGCGCGCGCCCCAGCCACGAGGATTTATAGCATGGTAATCGCGGCCCTTTTACAGATCATTACAGCACACGGAAGCATTTACTTAATGGCTGCTGTTATGATCGCAGAGAGAGAGAGAGACAGGGGGAAATGAAGGGAGGGAGAGAGAGGAAAGGCAGAATTTCTAGGTGTAAGATATTCTTACATGTTACACTGATTTTCTTCTTCTTATTATTATTATTATTAGTAGTAGTAGTAGTAGTAGTAGTAGTAGTATCAGCAGCAGCAGCAAATGTATGTGATCATTTATTTATATTTCTTGGCAGTTGCCTAAAACTGTGTACACTAACGTTCATATAAAATCATATTGTACAAAAAATATCAATTGCTGAAACAGTTTTTATTATAGTTGTTATTAATGTATTAATTGCATTAATTGCAGAAAGAATTTTTCTTATTTTTTTTCTCAAGGGTAGTATATTTATTTGTTTATTTTTATTGTGGAATTCTTCATGCTGTTGTTGCGAATATGTGGCCGTCTGTAGCGGTGTTGACAGCGTCTGTCAGCATCACTGCAGTTGAGGTAACACGCCTGTTCCGTGACGGATACACTAGAATCCCGAAACTCCCGTTAATTTAAACCAGATTGCTCACACTTCATTAGGTCAATTAGTCTCTTCACCCAATTATGGGACTTTAATGAATACACGGCCTCGCTGTACAAAACGTTAAGTGATCCATGAGCTTGTCTAAGCACGGACTCTCCAGACGCCAGTTTCGCATCCTCACTGCTGACAGATACTGCGTGCAGTGCTTGCGCTGCTCCGGCGTTCCCGAATAATTTAGAAACATCATAAACAATAGTAAATTATTTTGTACGGCTTTCTGACAGGTGTAAATGGGACAATTATATATGTAATGGCAAAATTTGTTGTTGTTCTTTTCATAGGACTGCCGTACATCTGTAATGCAAATAGTTACTTGCGACTTGTGGATTCTAAATTGGACAAGTGGTCTTGGGAATGTGAATGCAGATGTAACCGTTGTATAGTCTGCGGTTAAAATGACCCAATTTAACGACCCTTGGTAATTTCACGTGCTTTACACCACACACCGTCTGTTGAAGCACACATTACGAAAATTTCGCCAACAAGCCGCTCTGTGTTTCCTCAGCGGGATGTTTTTTTAAACTTAACATAAAACATACAGAACTATGCTAGCGCTGAAGAGGACGGCAGTCTCATCATCTCATCAATTCCTCATCATTCTCGTGCAGGGAACGCGAGGCCACCTCTGCATTTGAAACAGGACAGCGCCCTCTAGTGATGTGCGTAACACAAATTTTCGAAGGACACCAGATTGAAACCTCGTCGCTCAGCGTGCATTAGATGAAAATGACACCTATGGTCTCACTCGTCTCCTTACCACGTACAGTAGGGCTCTCAACAATAGCTGGAAGATTGTGCATATTTGTTTTATCAACTAACATTTTAGTTAAAGTTATTTTGTGTTTCCCTTTGGGCTAGCCTGAAAATGGAGTTTGTATGGTACTGCTGGTTTGTATGGTAAAACCTCAGAGAAATGAACATATAGTCAATGTTCAGAACTCTGAAATACATATAGATCTGAAAGTGACATGAAAATAAACCCGGTTAAAGAATATGAACGTTTATGTATTTGCATAATAAAACTGATGTTGTTTTTCACCCAGCTTGCTGGAGGAATAAAGTGAGCTTGTGTATGTTTTTGTTGTTATGGACCCAGCATGCAAGCGGAAGGAGCTGGAACAGGGGAAGACGGAGCGGAACCAGGGCCCCAAACGGACCCGGCTGGTGTTCACGGACCTCCAGCGCCGCACCCTCATGGCCATCTTCCGGGAGAACCACCGTCCCGCCAAGGACCTGCAGATCACCATCTCCCAGCAGCTGGGCCTGGAGCTGTCCACCGTCAGCAACTTCTTCATGAACGCCCGGCGCCGAAACCTAGACAAGTGGGTCGACGAGCGCCGGCCCTCCTCCACGGGCTCCAGCGGCTCCGCCTCCACTGTGTCCTGCAGCACGGCATGATGGGATAGCTGGCGGGAGGCCTGGGGTTTGGGAAGGTGGGTTGTTGTGAGAGGGAAGGGGTGGGGTCGGGGGGGGGGGGTCTGGGAAGAAGAGTGGGGACACTAGAGGCAAGCTCCCCTGTCCCACCCCTCTCCCCTGAGATTTTAAAGATTGTTTGGTGGGGGAGGGGGGCACAAATTCATCTAAGATTCACCCCTGTTTTAAATTTTAAATCGAGGGTGGTCTGAACCACACCTGCTCTCCCTCCAAGACGCCAAGTCTGTATTGGACCACTGCTGATGTTAGTAGCCTGGGGTATCTGAAAAAAGCTGAATTAAAGATAAGGGGAAAAAAAACCTCTGCAAAACCATTTTTATAAGCTGAAACGGCACTGCATTGAATGTCCTGTTGTGGAGTGCTTTTACAGCAGCTGGTCATTGTGTATGCTGTCACCAGTTGCTTGTTCTGGTGACACCACAGCACAGAATGACTACAAGACATTGTTCAGAACTTCCTGTTCTAGAAACAGAACAAGTGTGTCAGAGAGTTCTTTCCTGCCAACCGAAGCCCAGAGTTTCTGTGATGAGAGACAACGGTTGATAATACTGGGGTTTTTTATGGGGGTGGGGCTGGTGTATGAGCACGAAGATGAGGGTAAAAAATGAAAAATTCACCAGTAACTTTCTATCATGCTAGCTCGGGCTTCATGGATCCCAGCCCACATTCCGTGGAACAGCCTTCTGATCAGAGGTGGAACTTTGGAGCCAGAAGGTTCTGGAACCCGCACCAGTCACAAACAGTTGACGTGCAGAATGTTGAGTGTTCCGTAGGCATCTGGGCAGCTGAGCTTCTGCCCCTCACCGGGACACGGGGCTTGATGTGGACCCAACGGGACACGGGGCTTGATGTGGACCCAACGGGCGTGGAGTTGACAGCGCTGGACGGCTCTGCCTCGGGGGCATGAAAGAGAGGAAGAGAGAGCGAGAGAGAGAGGCGAGGAGGAGGAGGGAAAAGGAAAGAGAGAGAGAGAGAGAGTGTAGAGGGCCGGTAGTGTCCAGCGTGGTCCTGCCTGGAGAGCGCAGAGAGTTCGGCAGGTTATGAAAGCCGATGCAACCTTCCATTTCTTCTGACTAGAACACAGAGCGCTCCAAGGCCCAGCCTGCCCCCTGGGTCACTGGGTGTCTGTTCTGGAGGAGCTGTCTGACTGAGACCTCCTCTTCTTACCTGCCCCCTTCCCAATCCCCAAATCCCCAAAACTCTGAAGCCCTGCTCTGCCCAGAGTCCAGCGCTCATGTGGCAACAGAACTTACCATCATCATTCTTAATTCAGAGAGAATGCAGAGTTTGGGCACTTCACAGCAAAGGCTATGTAAAAACTTTTTATTTGATAAAGCAAGGATGGACAGGCAGGTTGTGGCCTGAATTTTTCAGGGTGAGGAGTTTGGAGATGCTCCCTGCTTCAAATATGAGGGTTACTGGAAGGCTCTGAAAAAGGAAAGCAACTTATGGTCTGGAACAGACAGACCTTTCATGGCGAAGAATTCAGAGATGCTCCCTGTTTCACATGTAAAGTTACTGACAGACTTTAAAAATGAAGGTTTGCTGCCATCTTGGCTCAACATACAGGCTAGGAGGAATAGGTGAAGGCCAGTGGAAAACAAAGCTTAGTTGTGTCATGTTTTGTGCCATTTTGGCTCAACAAACGGGCCCTCTATGATCTGTTGAAGACATTGTCTGACGTCTGGTCCTTGTAGGTACTCTGAAGAATGGTGGGAGGAGCTTCTGAGGAGTGATGGGAGGAGCTTATAAAGAGTGGTGGGAGGGGCTTCTTCTGGCTCTCCAGCTCAGAACCTTCAAGCACATTAATTAAAAACACAGCTCAGTTTTCTATTGAAAAAAAGGGGAAAAAACACTGAAGATACTTATCCAGATTGCAATCAGCATCCTTTTGGTACAAATTAGCAAGTTTTTCAATGTGTGTTCTCTTAGACATTTTCAAAAGAAAAGAAAAAAAAACTTTATGGAATTGTTAATATGAACAATATTTATTATGATATTTATGTATGTATGTATGTATGTCCTTGTGTATTTATTTTTTATTTATTTATTTATTTATTTATTATTTTCCACACACTATTTATTAGTTCTGTGCAATTATTTATTTTGCAAGGTTTTGTGTCTGTGTGTCAGAAATGAAAGTGGTCTTGAAAGTGAGATAAAGGCAGTGTTTTCTGATGGGAGGGTTTAGCCATGGAATCCCATCATTATACCAAAGACAAAGCTAGTTGTTGTTCCCCTTAGCCCTGCCCCCCACAACTACCCTAGCCCAATCATTTCCCAGTTCTGAATGATGTCATGCATAGGTGGCCAATCCTGGTCTCCTGGGTTTTTTTTTTTTTTGTTACTCATCACTTAATTAATAAGTCAGAACGATTGTTTCATGAATAGTCGGTTCATCTCAGCTGGTTTCTTGGGTCTAAAACTGGTTGCTCAGTTTAACTAAGCACAACAGATTCTGTGTCTCTGCCGGGCCAAACCTGAATGGAGATGGAGAGCGGAGGATGATTTCTGTTTAGTCTAGGGTTCGACCAGGGCTTGGGCCAATCATTGTGTTCGGCTATGGACAGCGAAAGGATTTCATTGGTTGAAAAGTGGTCAGTGGCTGACAGCCCACTCCTGCTCCGCCCATTTTTTGGATTTGAAGCCCCCCTCTACGTGTGGACATCAGCTCCAGCGCACACACTGAAGAAGCCTGTCCTAATTTCCACTGCGTGATTTTCATGGTCACTTTAAGACTAGCGATGCCTCTGTTGTCCCGGTAACCCCTTAAACGTGACACCCCTTTTTTTTGGGCAGAGCAACAGCAGATGTCCGTTCATCCGTCTGTCTGTCTGTCTGTTGCACCAGGAGGGATGTGCCGTTCAGCCGCAGTCCTCGGTCGTCTTTGTCTCCTACATCGGTATGGGTAATGGGGAGCGACCGCCTCGTTGAGCTGGTCTGCATCTCACGCCAATAGGGTGGGGATTAACCCCCCCCCCCCACACACATGTGCGCACGAGCTCCCCTCGCCACTCACGCTTGAAATGCGCAGCCATGAAAGAGCCCATCGACCTTTGTAGACTTCAAAGACAGCAGAGGACATGGGAGTTTGCATCTTCTCTTCTTCTCCTTCTCCCTCTTCCTTTTTTTTTTTTCCTGTTGGTCCACCCCCGCCCCCGCCCCCCTTCCTCCCTCCCTCCCTCACCCCTGAGTGAGTCTGGACCGAGGCCCAGGGCCGAATCGGCCGGGGGGGGCCCGAGGGGCCAAGGGCCCTAAGGCGGTCAAAGGAGGCGAGATCAGAGGGGCGGTTGAAGGCGCTGAGGGGGATGGAGGTGGGGGGGATGGGGGTTGGGGGGAGCTGCTTAAAATTTAATGGCTGACAAGCAGGGGAGGGACTGGGGGTGTGGGTTGGGGGTTAAACACTACAGTGTCACAAGAGGAAGGAAATTGGCCTTTGTGGTTTTGTCACACCCTTAAATGTCAAACCCCCCCCTTTTGTTGGGTAGCCACAGTTCTACAAGCTTCTGGAATTGCTGCACCGATAACATTCTCAATTGTAGCTCTTTTTTGTTCCACAGCCACGACAAAAAAAAACAAATATCCATGACTCTGTCAGTGACTCTGAGATGCTAGACAGTTAAGATGGAGAAGAGAGAGGGAGAGAGGTGGGGGGAGAGAGGGGAAAAAGAAAAAGAAAATACGTCATGTCTGCCAAGGTCACGGAAGCGTTCAGCGCCGCAAAAATCAATATTAAGACGGGGCCGAAGCGTTAAATATTTCCTCCAGGCCCTTTAAGGTTTCCGCGGGTGTCACGCGATCGAGTCCTTCAGTGGTTCGGCGGTGGCTGAGTTACGAGCGCGTCTAGACGTGCATGGATATACGCGCGGATATCGAACCGCCTGCCGGATTGCTGGTGCGTCATCTTCGGAGGACCGCACAGGCTGCACCCTATCCCACAATCCCCTATGGGGGCGGGGGGTTGGGGGGGTAAAAGAAAAAAGGGAGATCAGGGACAGGGAGCATTCAATATGTGCTAGTATCGAGAAGCTTTTTTAATGAGAGAGCGGTGCGGCTCCTGGTGCGAGTACAGCTTCAGAGAAACTACAACTCCCATAATCCTCTTGGGCCCTGAAGAGAAGGAGACCAGGGATGTTCAGATGACACAGGGTAGCTCAAGGGCGGGCATTTCATTGCATATGCAAATTTTCATTACCATCAATTAATTAGCTAATTAGTGTGTGCTCTAACACCAATCTGCTTTTGAATTACATCACAATGGAACGTTCCATTTTGGAATGCAAGAATAGTCTCCAGCCGTCAATCATGAGCCAAGGCGGTAATTATAGTTAAAATTTCACGTAAGATGACATGAAGTACATGTACAGGTGCATCCGTCGTGGCACCCCCCATAATTTATCATGACTGCCGGAGGAGTGTGGAACTGGGATGGCATTTCTAAAAATACATCCGGTCGGACCATTTTAGAATGATTTTTGACCAGTTGTCCCCAATTGCTCCACGGCAGAGCAGCAGTCCAGTCAAACCGACAGAACCCCTGGCTGTTTTCCAGGATGCTGTTTGTTTCTTCTCTCAGCCAAATATTTCACCTCAAACCACAGAGGCATACAGAAAAACCTGCTCAGATTCACCAGGACTTCACAGGGTATTTCCAGCCCAAATTTTTCTCCTTCAAACACCCAACAGACTGTTTATTTGTATTTTTTATTTTTTATTTTTTTGCTAATTTCACTCATGCATATTGATTGACATTTTGTTACCTGAGGTTTATTTACAAGGTGGTAAAAAATTTCAAAACAAAGCTGTGACCCCCAGCAGATATTAATATTATATTTCGCTGTGGCAGGAAAATTCTGAAAAATTAAGACAAAGCCAGCTCTGCACAGGAGAGCTGCAGTGCTCTGGGAGGTGTAAATATTGAGCTCGTCTCATGTAGTTTTAACAGGTTGCAAACCAAAGATTGAGGCATCACTAGGAAAGCGGTGCTGATTTTTTTATTTTCGTTTTTATGGCTGCGCAGTGTACGTTTTGCAGTATCCTAAATTGTTTATTCTCAAACCGCTTGGTTTTAGAGCCCCGTTTTCATCAAGCCTGCTAACAGTGCAGCAGAACAACATTGTGGTTTACAGCATATAGAGTTTTTCTCATGGGAACCAAGAAATGTGCAGAGATGTTAATCATTGCAGAAAACCTCAGCCTCCGTATTTGTCCACGTTGGATTGCGCAGGGAGTCTCGATTTAGCCATCCCGCTGGACAGGAACGATTGGAATAGTAACAACTATCTGATGGAGTGTCTATAAAACACGCACTGGGGTCTTTGTGGTTTAGGCTGCCTGAGAGCTTATTGGTGCCTTCACGTTTCTGAGGGTGGGTTTGATTGGCCCAGAGAAGTTAGCCTAAGTCTACATTTATAACAGAAGAACCAGCAGAGAATTCGCTGGCTCTGAAGTGAGACTTCCTATTGGAGCAGCACCTGGAAACCGATCATTCGTTTGTTAGCAAAGGACATGAAGCTGAAACCATTAAACTGTGTTAATTCTTACCAGGTCCTGTGAGATTCTGGCCCTCCATTAGCACTGGCTACAACAGAGATATAAACAGCTCATTGTATGTGTTACAGTCAATTCCCAGGTGAAAAACTCAAAAACAATCAGAACCATGTTATACTTTACAAAAATGTTTTGCAGCACCTTTCAAGTTCGATCCTCAGTTAAATATCAGTTTAAAAATAATCATGTTAAGACCAAATAATAGAAGTGACAATCTAAGAAAAGAAGTTCTTGTTTTTATTGGTTTCATTTTTTACCTGTAATCTACACAAAACTTGTGTGCAACCAAAGAGAATCAGCAAACAGGAAGTGAAACTCAAATAAGACGTAGAATTAGGGGGCAGTTTACACCTTAAACAAGAAGTGGAGGTTGCAACAGGGTGAACAGGTGCAGGGAGAGAGAGGAGAAGTTTTTTGCAGCACCTGCACACACAGCCAGCCAGATAAATCATGAGCGCACCTCTGATTGGACTATTCTAATTACAGAACATTATGATGTCATAATGCAGAATGGAATGTGAATGGATTCTTTTCTATGTATGCTGGTGTTGACCCTCTTTTTTTTTTATTTGTGAGATTCTTTAAGTCCACTGAGGGTTATGAAGGGAAACATTCAAGTTCATGTATGTTGCTTTGTTATTTATATACTCGTGAGTGTGTGAGAGAGAGAATGAGGAAGAGTGTGTGAGTGTCTGACCTCTGTCAACTCTTTTAAAGTGTGGAATTGTACAGTAACCCCTCCCCCCGTCCCCTTCAAAATCTCAATGAAAGTGGCTGTTACCAAAGGCTTATAATACTTTGAACTTTAATCGTTGGGACATTTTGTACTGAGAAAGTAAAACAATACTCCTAATACCTCATGTGATGTTGTGATGTTGCACTAAAAAAAAAAAAAAAATTAAAACTGACCTGTAAGTTTGCAATGTCTCGCCTCTCCTTTCTGGTGATGTCATGACCCCCCCCCCCCCATCTTGCAGGTGCCTGGCTGATCAAAAGAAGAAAAACAGAAGATTCTCCAGGTGCATCTACCCTGCAAGCCAAACAGGCCCTGGTCCCCATACTAACATATTGCAATGTCCCAACACACACACGCCACACATCACCCAGGTGGAACACCAGCCCTTTCATCCCAATGAAAATAAAAAATATAAAATTATATATATTCAGAAAAAATGGGGGCTAGAGCTCAGAAAAACATAATCCAGTAAAATTTAGAAAAATGGAGAAACTATTTGTTGCCATGACACTAATGATGGAAAATTTGTTTCAGGACTGCAGATGGATCCACCTAGCTTATCCTGCCAGTATTGGACTTGTATGAACCAATATTCACCTTCGGTTGTGTAGAGAATTGCTTTAGTAATTCACCCATTATTCGTTTATGAATAACTCACGTCTTGCAACCCCGAACCACCCTTTAGACACCTAGCTTGAAGCACCTGGTGCTTTTTCAGTGTGACAACACTAAAGACCGGAGTCCACAAAAGGGAGAACATCAGGATTACCAAGGTTCCATGCTAGTCAGGACTGGGTTTCACTGTATTGGGACAACATAATGCAGAAACCTTGCTGAAGACAAAAACAAGTTATATTTTAAAATAAGTTTATTTTCATACATTTATAAAATGGCATTCTTTTCAATTAAAACAATTTCAAAATTTTTATATTACACAAGTGATTTACATAAAAAAAGAAAATAAAACTCTAACATGAAATCATGAAAGAATTGAACAGCAAGAGGGAAAGTGCTATAAGGAAAATGATTTCCTTTGAGGCTTAACGTTTTTTTAAAAGGGTTGGAAATGTTATCGTCACAGGGATGGGAGTCACATTAGGGGGTAGCAGCCATACAGGGCGATTCCACACTGGTTCCCTTTGTTCCGTGCCATCCGGATGTACCCCTGGTCACCAAAAGTTACTCCCCAGCTAAGAATGAACAGCGAGAGAGGGGAGAAGCAGTTAACAGGGGTGCTTGGGTATTCTTATCTTAACATTCAAAAACTCATACAAGGATTCAAGGGTTTTAAAAAAATAAATAAAAGCGTTTTCAAAACAGTCTTGCCTCATGAAAGGTGATTTCGTACCTGTTCTTAACCAGCCAGTAATCCTGTCCACCCAGAGTACCGTATCCAACCGCCAGAACACCATGGTTTACTTTCTGTGTGCAAGTGGGGTCATCGTACACACCTAAAGCGGAATGGGCGCATTAAAACATTTTATATGGGAGCAAAAAAAGTAGTCCATTTTTGTATCCAGTCCTGCTGGACAATGATTTTTACTGTCCCGTTTGCCATAAAAGCCGGACATAAAAAGACTTTCGCGGGGATGGCTGAAATGAGGTTTATGAACTCTGAGCCGCACTCAGCTGTCAATCATGAACTTGTTCGTACAAATCTACCAAATAAGATCTCCCCTGAGTCAGTGCTGCCATACCATTGGGTCTCTGATACTATGACTACATGGTAGCTCCTCCCCATCCAGTTTTCGGTTTAATGAACCCTCATTTCTCCATCACTTATCCCCCCCCCCCCCCCCACCCCCACCCCCTCCCCAAGCAGCAAAAGAAACCAGACAACAGGAATGGCAGCACATATGCTCCCGACAGTCCAGGGTCATGGGACATATAGCAATCTTTTTGCAAATATCCAAAAATGTCTGCAGGCATTTACTCCAAACACACACTACTCCAGATTTCAACTACTGCACCAAAAATTGTGATTTTTTTTTTTTTGGTAATACAATGTCGCACAACAATTTCTCACGTTCAAAGCACTTTCCACGGAAGAGAAGCGAACAGTAGGCCTCTTGTATTACACAACAGGAATGGAAAGTACTACCCTTTTTAGGAATAGATAGAGGAACGTACCACTACGGTAGAAGAGGAACTTCGGCCTGGTGGCGTCGATGGCGACAGAGATGGGTCCGACGCTGGCCAGAGCTTCCTTCAGAGCCCCCTCATCACCCTCACTAACGAATCGGTAACCGGTGCAGTTGGCCGCACGGCTGGCCACTGAGTACTTGCAAGGCCCCTCCTAAAAAGACAACAAAAATAAAATAAAATGGTGTGCCACACATTCTGAAGAGCAGACGTGGATTCCGTACTTCTGCTCTTGGTTTGACCAGTCTAAATATTTTTGTAATCACAGCTTACAAAAAATAAGCTTGTTGTATGTCATGACGGCCCTTGAGAAAGGTTTACTATGGTCGTTCAAATTTCCAAGGGGAGCAGCAATGGGGTGTACAGATATTCAGATAATCAACCCAGAGTGGGCAGTTTCAAAACCCTGCACAAATTCTGCAGGATTTGAAATTTTGGTATGCCTAAAATAATGCTACTGCTAATGCTAACTCAAGTAGTGCAAGTGGTGTGGTGTGCTAAAGTTGCATTCAATTTACTTGGGTTCAGTTACAACCAATCAGGTGCCAGAATGCAAAAACAGCTCACCAATAATCACCGGTGTCCAGCTGTCATTTGGGCCTGAAATAGTTAATTCATTCATTGCCCACCAATTGCTCAGAATGATGTAACTGGAAGTCAGATCTCCGTCGTGAGAGTGCTACAGTACATGTTAACCACCATTTCTGAAGGGGCATTCTCCACGGAAAATGCCAGGGCCAAAAGCACCCTCTGCCCCCTTCCTCACCCAAACTCCCCCAGGAGGGACCCACCTTGCCGACGTAAGGGTAGGCGCTGTCCGAGTCGATGCCCTGGTTGTCTTTGACGTACTGAAAGGCTTCATGCATGAAGCCACCGTTGCAGCCCTTGTTGCCATACTTAAAGGAGCAGTCCACCAGGTTCTGGGGACTGAGGGACAGCAGCTTCCCCTGGGTCTTCATCAGCTGGCCCTCCAGGGCCCCTGATGCACTGAAAGCCCAGCAAGAACCACAGGCCCCCTGAAAGACAAGACCATCCCACTCTTGTTAAATGGTAGCAAACAACTTTTAAGAGAATTTCATCAAGGAATGCTGAAAAAACCTTTGTTGGCACACTTTGTTCCCCTTCTGTTGAGAGTGCAGGAATGAATACCAATAGGTTTTTGTTCTTGAATTAACTCAAAATGAATGACCATCGTTCAGCCCCAATAAAGAGATGACCTAGGAGTTGGGTTATTTAAGGTCTACCGCCGAAGCGGCAGTAGAATGAGGAATCTCAACCTCCATAAATAGTGGAGTTGAGCGGTCAGGCAACGGTTCTTTAAACCAGAAGGTTTTGGTCACCACAGCAAAACTCTGTGGTAAAAATGGATAAAAATTCTCATGTGCAGTAATTTGTGGGATATTATCAAAGTTCCCTTAAAACTAAAAGTATTTTTTTTGTTTCCCCTTTCATTACAGACTGATAGTATTTAATGAGACATACAAATCCTGATTTGATAACAAAATGTGGTTACATAAAACCAGAGAAAACGGGTCACTTAATCTTATAGGAAATGGGTTGATTATAACTGGGGAACCCACAGAAGGTTCACCTGGCAAAAATTTGGCATGGTTTCACATTCAATTAAAGAGGCCGAGCGTTCAATAAAATGTAACCTTGGTCCAGATTGAAGTGCACAACATTGCTTGGGAATTTCTGCCCAAAGACCATAATGCCATTTCAACAACCCAAAATGGTTTCCGGTTTGAAAAACACAAGGGTTGGCTCAAATCATTCAGCTCCATGTAACTGCCTATGCTCTTTTCATTCTAGTTGTGAACACTTCCTCTCTGAAAATGAGCGATACTATCAAATACAGCCTGAACGAGGGCTGAGACGGGCACCACAGACGGGTGATGTGCAGAAACATCAAGGTCACTTTTGGTACCCTTGAGGTACCAAAGGGGGGGTTTGGGTAGGGGCAGTCTGTGTTGGGGGTGGAGTCTGTGTAAACCACTGCCTTTGTTTCATGCCTCATTCTGACATGACCAACTTTGGTCCACCGTGATTGGAGTTTTGCACCATTCTCAAAATGCACAATTTATTTATGGAGGTGTACCCAGCTAGAAACCACAGTGCTGGGTGGGCGGTGGGGGAGAAATGAGTCATGCATTGCTGACAAAAGCAATCCGGAAGTGTCAGACCCGATGTTAGTCTCCTGCAACCGCCCAGAATGCAAAAGGCAAACCGAAAAAAAGGAACCCCCTTTGAGGAGCCAGGAAAACAGGAAGTGGTGGAAAGCTGCAGTTTGCGACATCATTGCACCCTCATTCCAAGGCAAACCACAGTCAGCGGGCACAGAACACGCACTAGCATGTACAGGGAGGGACAAAGTATACGGTTGTTTTTTTTTTTTGGGGGAAGCTGGCTTCATTCTCTTCTGTAGGAACTAGTTTGCAACATGTCAGTTCAGTGTCACTTTCCTGAAAACAAACCACTGTGAAGGGTATTTCATTTCATTTGGCAACATTTAACTTGGGATTTTGACGTCAACCTGGCAACCCTGAACCTTAAGGGTTGAGGTGCGTGAATGACAACGTCGGCGAGCCACTCTTCCGTTAAAATGCACAGTGGCATCCTCTCCTGGCAGTGCCGTACCTGCATCTTCACGTTCGTGACGTAGCCCTTCTCCCTCCAGTCGACAGCGTCGGGTGCGGAGGCCCCAGAAGTTCCAACAAAATCTGAGGTGCCCCTCTCCAGGTCCAGAGGAACCTGAAGCCCGGTCAGGGTCTGCATGACCTCCTCCTCAGTCTTGTGGGACGAGAAGAGAACCAAGGACCAGAGTGAGAGAAGTGCTTTACAGAATTAGCGCCCCCCTCCCCCCATTTAAGATGTTGGATACTGGATAAATCCATTTAACAAACAGCTGCCCACAAGTAAACTGCCCTCACTACCACAAACAAATACTCAAAAAGGCACACATGGACACTCAAAGTCACAGCAGAAAAAATACAAGTGCTCTCATACATGCATACACAAGCACATACACATTCAGACAGACTTTTTCCAATGCCTCCACCCCATCCCATGTACTTTGGCTAAACTAAGTTGAAACACATAAAATGTGATAATTCCATACATATGGAACCAGGAAAAGACAACTTGCCCAAAATACGCAACACAAGGAGGATCAATTAAAGCCCCTCTCAACTTTGCACAGAGCAAGCGTCAATTAGTTGCAACACCAGCAGTGTTAGCAGGGACCCTCACCAGATCTCCCAGGTGGTTCATGGCCAGGTCATAGGTGTGCATCCCCAAGGACGCCTCCAGGTTGTGCAGGCTGATCATGCGGAGGTTCTTCTCCCAAACACGCCGCCTCCCGAACTCCTCGATCTGTCCCAAAACCAAGATGGTCACTCACGGAGTCCAAAGACTTTGGACCTGCCTTCACTGGCGAGAACTGGCAACTTGGTATAAGGCGTTTGTGAGAGCCATATTAGTCATTTGTATTTTCTGTAGTATTTAGACTACAGTGAAAACATTCAAGCTGGAGGGGAACGGATGGGTTATCCAGCTCGTCTTCCAGCTCTGAGGCTGTGGGTTCATCTCCCAGGTAGGACACTGCCCTTTCACTCTCAAGCATGGCACTTAACTCAAAACTGCCTCAAAAAATATCCAGCTGTATAAACAGGCAGTGTGCAGAAATGTAAACCAAGTCACTCTGGATAGGGGTTTCTGACAAATTCCTAAATGTGAAATGGATCTTGTAGGAGGCATTTGGCCAGAGACTGCATAGTCATGACTGTGCTCAGGGGGAGACACCCTTTGCATACTACCCTAGGAGGTGGTGTGGCACGTCCAATTCCTACACACACAATCGTTCTGGGAAATGTTCAATGTAAACAAGTCACCCTGTCACTGCAGGGAGATCCCGCCATCTGCTCCAGTACAAATATGAACACAAAGCGTGACAAATTCCCAAAACAAGCCATGAGCCTGCATGTTGGGCTTTCCCCTCACTTGAACCCACTGAGATCTCACTCTACAGCAAGCTTGAATTACACAATTTCTTATGTTCATGGTTAATTGCCCATCAGTTAACAGTTAAATATTTACTTGCTGGACTGACGGGTCGTCCTTCAACTATGTTTTATTATTATTCTACATTGCCTGGATTTCTGTATCCAATTAAGTTTTACATCTTTAACATAGCCCAGTCATTTGGGCATTGACATGTGCGGTCATTCAAATCTTAATTAGCTGAAGGCTTCTAATGTCTAAATAGCGTGCGTTTTAATGCGCCTAATCAGAGTGAATTTTGATTGGTGTGTGCAGGCAACAGTCCAAACTGAGCCAGGCCAAGTGGTGGAAGCAAAAATGTGCATTCACACTGCCACTTCCAGGACCGACTTTGGCCACCTCATCGTTCAAAACAAAGCACCCCGGAGGACTCACCCGCCGCTCGTAGACCTTGCTGTGCGTCTGCTTCCACATCTCCCAGTGCATGTCCAAATCCGGGTCGATCAAGGCGGCTCCCGCCAACCCGAGAAGCACGGTCACCAGCAGGCCCGCCAACATCATACTGGACCCAAACTGAAACAGAGACCGCCGAGTCATGATCAGATTTCAGCCTGGACAGCCACTAATACAGGTTAAATTACATCCATTTGGAATTTCTCATTTCTTCAGCTGGACTATGCTTGATTTCATTTGTACAAAAACAAGGTCACCTGAGCAAAGGAAGCTGTAAACGTAATGAATTTCATGCCATCTTCTATCCCACACACACACACACACACACACACACACACACACACACACACACACACACACACACACACACACACACACACACGTGTTGTAAATTCTTAGCGATAGACCATTTGCTGTCCCTGTTCATGAAGTTGTACTTTGGTCTGAGTGCATGGATCATTGATGTATCAAGCCAACTGGCCAAACTGATTAAAAACATAAATGCAAACAGGCCTCCAAGAATGAAGTTTCTCCACCCCATCTGTTGGTGCTGTACACCATTGATAAACCGAAAGAAAGAGTTTACATGCAGTAAAGTACTGTTGCCAATTCAGTCGCGCCAGACGAGAATATTTCGATTCCCTTTTAACGAAACATTATTTCACGGAACAGTAAAAGAATACAAGGATTTGTTTTCCAACATCACGATATTTTGTATTGAAATTTCGGGACGGCGGTCGGGCAAAGAAGCGCGTCTGCCAGCAACAGATGACTCAGTACATCTGATTGGTCGGAATTGGATGTAGCCCCGAGGCTGGAGATTTACGTTAAACTAGGAACGGCTGCGAAACTACTTAATCGACGTAGAGTGACAACCCAGCAGGTTTACAGGACTATTGGTCTACAGGTCTGATAGTTGATTTTTGTAACAGCAGAAGAAAAGGGCGTCAGGGTGCGAATTCAGTCACGGTATGTTTGAATTATGGGATGCAAGGTCGAAGAAATTGCCCTTTCGCTTTTGTAACCCCAATTTCATCCGATTCATTTAACAGAGACCATAACCCCAGCATACAAAGCGCAAGTAAGGGCAGCGCACCACACAGAAGCGAAACTTGTGGTGCGGAACTCGATGTCAGAACGCCCGAGTTCAGTAAATCCCCGTGACCCGCTGACAAGTGTAGGCTGTTAAGCAACCACATCCGACACAAAGAGAGAAGAGGAGAGGAGAGCTACCTGAGGCTGGCAGTGTCAGTAACATCAGCTTAAATGTCTTGTTTTGTTGCTCAAAAGTTGCTCCCTGCCTCGGACATTGCATCTTTATACACTCTTTAATGGGATCTATACTATTAACGCACAATGACAGGTCAACCAACGTAAGTTTCCGTTTTACCCAGACCCTAACCAAATTCAGAAGCATCCCCGGCAATCATTCAAATAGTTTGTGTAAACCTTAATTTTGGTGTTTGTGTTTAAGATTGGTTAACACCAAGCCACTCCGGTCACCACACAAGCAGAAAAATTGCAACTTGTAATTGGGCGAACCGCCAAGCTCAACAGCTAACCGAAAGTTTTTTTCTAAAAGTTTTTTTTTTTAATCATCATGTACCCACCCCACAAAAAGTTGTTCCCACAAAGTAACCAGACTGTGACAGGTGTTTGAAACCCACGGAAGAAATGCTCACCTTTAGATCGCAGAAATAATTTGCTCGTTGTACCAGTACTCTGCTGACCGAAGAATGCCTGTGGAACGCTGGCTTTAATAACACAAGTGACTGCCTTCCTATTTTATAGACATGAAGTCACGTGTGAACGTCATCGGAAACCCCCCCGCGCCTCTCGCTGTTACTCTGCGCTCATCCTCTCGCGGTCACAGGCGCAAGATGAACACCTGCGCAGAATTCAGTTTTGCACGCCCGTCAACTGCAGTCCGTGATCAGCACCCCTTGAGCTAAAAGGGTTTTGTGACAGGTGCAAACAACCCTGTAGAGCCGCAGTTTGCTGGGTTTTGTTGTCCTCCAGGTCTTCATTGGTCAATTAACACAGCCGATTATTCAGTTAATTAACGCACTGGCTTTCTTGGCCTAGGGGGTTGTACTCTGCACATCTCTCCAAAACCAGGGTTAGATACTACTTTATGAATACAAGTCCTGTTACTATACTCATACATCATCTCAGCGCAGAACTACCCTCAGCTACTAATGTCAGGATTCTCCCATGTAAATTCATATCTCATCCAATATATGCTATGATAATGATACAGCTTAATGTTTTTAAAAACCTTGAGTAATGAAAAGATTGGCTGGGCAAAAGCTGCATACACAGGTGACAGCCCCCTAACCCCGCCACCACTTTGAGAATTGTCAGATGTTTTAACACACTTTCATCAGTGTGACATCTTGCGAAATGCATGATTTTGTGTGAGCAGTTATGACTCATGTGACTTGCGGTGATTGGATGACGGAGACAATAATGATGACAGAGCAGTTTCAGATCTCTCAGTCATCTGACTTCTGTTAGTTTGCTGATAATTTCACTGAAGAATTCCATATATGTCTCTGATACAAGGCCAGCTTGCAGTTTTACCTCACACTGAAGGTTTTTTTTTTTTAATCAGCTGGCACGACTGTTTCCACAATACAATGCAAAAATGGTGACAGTTCAGGAAATCTGGATTAAAAAAGACAAAACACTCCGAGGCCTCTGTCATTTTGGCTTCCCCAGTTCAGTTTTGCAACCATCCATCCATAATCTATATTCACTTCATCCATACTAGGGCTGCAGAGGATGATGGAGTGTATCCCAGCATGCCTTGCCCTAAAGACAGGGAGACACCCTGGACAGGGTTCTCTTTTCCAAGATTAGTCTGTAGGGGGGTCCTGATCTATTCTGTCACCTTTGGCACTTGGGACTTTATCCCTCTCTAGGGTTATTTTTGTACAACTTGACACCTTCCGAGCTGAACGATAATGCCGAACTGGACCTTTATGAACCCCTAAAACTAACTTACAATGGGCTGTTGAACTACAAGCCAAGTGAAAGCTTTTTAAATGTCTTTTAAACCAAGAATATGGCAAGGGTAGGGACAGTGCGAGGGCTTCTTTGCTTTACTGGGCCAGACCGTGCTGGTGCACTTTACTTGATCAAAATTAAGAGGGTTTAAATTGCATTTACTGGAGATGAACCTCTTTGAGTTCATCTGAGTCAATTCTATTAAGTTCCTCATTTCTTAAATGTTTTTTTCATGGTGGTTGTATATTTCACTGAAACATCCTTAGCGGGATGCTTAATGAGGTTTCTTTAGTCAAATCTTTTTTACAAGGTAGTAATAATGCAAACCGCTTGAGGCAGACAGGTGTACCTCGCATGTCATATTAAAACCATAATCTTCCTTAATTCTATGGAACTCTGGGGCGTAATTCTTTGCTTTCGCTCGATTTGAGCGTGATGGAACAAACCCGCATGCATGAGCAGAAGTGGGTTCCATCGCACGTGAGAAGCGCCACGTCAACAAGACATGGTTGATTTTATCTGAGCGAAAAACGCTCGCTCTTCTTTTCATGTAAACAGCTAAGCTCACGGGAACCCTGAGACAATTCGACGAGTGTTCCTTCACCGATCATTAAATCATCGACCCACCATCTGTAAGGTTACCACCTTTTTTGAGTAAAAAAAAATAATAAACCGGACCATAGCGTCATAGAGTGAGAGCACACGTTCATGATGCAATTGTGGCTTAAATCATGGGAGTCTGCTGTCGTTAATGCTAATGCTAGAGATATCTATTAAAAGTCCACTTCTGTGAGTTTGTGAGCAAGGCCTGGGGAACAGGACGGGGCATGTTAACCTTTTATGACCAAATACACCTCAATCAGTCTTTGTCTTCCACATGGTACTGATAGGACAATTAGGTGTCACAAACAGCATGGTGGTTGGACCAGCAATGTGCTTTCAAACATTTCCCTGTTGTAAACCATCAAAAGATTGTGGTCTTCCACAACAAAAAAGAAAAACATGGGTTCAAGTCTGTGAAATATATAGTTCAGATGCTCTATCCATTTTTTTTTTTGTTTCATGGCACTTCATTCTCCCATGACTGCCCACAATCTCACTGTGCCTTGTATTATGGGATTGCCATTGTCACATTGCCTTTTACTTCCTGTGACACATGCATTGACATGTATATATGCACACATACACATACATGCATACATACAATCATGCCCTCATATGTATATACATACAAAAAACACACATACTAACACGTGCACAAATGCATGTTTGCACACACACAAATGTGCACCAGCACATACAGCTTCACACATGCATACACACAGACAGACATGCACACAAATAAGCAACAGCTTTGGAATTTAATAATTAATACAAAGTTTATTTGTGTACATGAGGAAATGTTGATCTGAAAATGACTGTTGCTGCAAAGCATTAAAACATACCAGTAAAACCAGTTTCCATGTTTCATAAATGAGTCACTGGTAATATAAAAATATATAAATACAGACAAGGATCAGCATGGTAAAATAGCATGTTTTACACCTCGTCAGTCCCGTGTGTTTAAATTATAACTGTGAATTTTTTCTTAAATTAAACTGTGATTTCCTGTTTCAATAGAAACCTGAGTCATGCTTTCACTTCAGTCTGGCCCACTCCTGCAGTCATAAGGTGGGGTAAATAGGGAAGTTAGCGATGCCGCAGAGGTTGTTTTTGTTCCTGGCCATTCGTATGAATCCTTTTTCACCCCAGCCTGTGCCCCAGCTGCAAAAGAAGCAAAGAGAAACAAAGACCGTCCGTTTTTCAGTAACCTGACACACACACAGCAGTGGAGAGCCAGAAAACTTATACCATGGAAAATTACTATTTTCACATTGTTTGTTTGTTGCTTTTTGGGGCTAAGTATTTTAATAACTCGTTAATGCCAAGTTTTATTCCAACAATAATGTAAGTGTTTTTGTTCACGTGTTTTCCAACATTCTAACGTTAAATAATGAGAGTCTGGAAACCCCTCAGGTCAAGCCATCTTATTGGGTGTAATGTGAGTGAAAGCACACAAGATGGCGCCATTACATTGTCCACAAGAAGGAAAGGACTCGGTCTTTTGACAAGACCGTAGAAAGATCATATCACCACGTATGGCGCATTTAATGAGTCTAAAGACGCCCTTGCTCAAAAATATTGTTGATTTCAAAGTGAAGACCTGAATGTTGTTGGAAGTCTTTCAAGAGACAGTATGGGACAGTGGTTAATAGGCTAGGCTAACAACTCTGAGGGTGCAGTTTCATTCCCAAGGTAGGGAATTGCCATCAAACCCTTGATGTACTTGAATTCCTGAATTGCTTCATTATATATCCAGCTGTATATAAATGTTTTTTATTTTCTATATTTAACCTTCATTTTATCAGGAAAGTCCCATTGAGATAAATATCTCTTTCGCAAGGGTGACCTTGTGACTTTGCCTTGTGAGTTGCTCTGGATAAGAGCGTCTAACAAATGCCCGTAATGTAATGTAATGGCCTGGCCAAGAGGCAACAAACGATACATCAATGATAACAACACAACAATTAAAATACATACACAAAGAAAGAAAGAAAATAAAACTAATTACGTTATAAAAGGCACAGATTTTCCGATCATGGAAAATGATTGTTAGAAGCATGTACATACATCAGTTACGATGTTTAGAGTCAGATCTTTGAATTCAGCTAAAGTAACCAGATTTTTAAGTCCTAAATGTTTTTGCAACACGATCCATGACCAGGGTGCATTATGGTTAGACGGCATCTTACCCAACATAATTGTACAGTGTGTAAAGTGAAGGCTGCGTCAGTCGTTCTGGATAGGGGAGTCTGCTGTATGTAAACCTGACCCATATGAACTGTAAACAGGTATAAGGCAGGTATACCTGTTCTTCACCAGCCAGTAATCCTGGCCCTTGTCTGTGCCGTACCCCACCACCAGCACAGCATGGTTGGTCGTCTTGGAACTGCACAGAGGCTCATTGTACAGTCCTGCAATGAGAGGCAGAGAGCTGGACACTTTAACCAGAGGGTTGTGGGTTTTAAACCCAAGTCAGGCATATATGTTACACTCCAGAACCTTATTTAATGGCCAGTCAACTTATTACAAATCTTTCATCAAGAAGCTAAGCAATTAAATCAGACTGGAGTTATAATTGGCAGAACAGAGTACTCCCTGTGAGTTTCTGCCACAGTGCAGTATGGGTGAGAGATGGAATGGGCATATCATGAGATATGCTCCAGTGCATTGTGGGAAAAAGAGTACAGCAGCACATCCAGATTTCAGCCCCGGTGCAGTATAGGGTCAGAGAGGACAACACCAGATCCAGCCTGCTGCCCAAGGGAATTGTGGGTAAAAGAGTACAGCAGCACATCCAGAATGTTGCCACAATGCACTGTGTGGGATTACGCCCCAGTACTGTAGCATGCTGAGGATTTCGCCCAAGTGCACTGTGGGTGAAAGAGTGCAGCAACACATCCATGATGTTGCCCCAGTGCATTGTGGGTAACAGCGTACAGCCATTCTGCCCCAGTGGATTGTGGGTAACGAGGCTGGGTGGTGCACTCACCTCCTCGGTAGTTGTGGAAGGAGGGTAGCATAGCGTTGATGCCCACAGAAATGGGGCCTACATTAGCAACAGCATTCTGCAGGGCCTTCTCATTCCCCCGCGGGAGGATGTGGTACCCCAAACAGTACCCAGCCCTGTTTTTCACAGTGTAGCGGCATCTTCCCTCCTGAAATGGAGGAAAATACATGGTCTGAACACCTTTTCTAAGGTGGGAAAGACGCAGACTTGTATAGCAGTGAATCTGAATTTCCAGTGAACAAAAAACAGTTTGTTTTTTCCTCACCACTTAACAACCAATTCAGACAGTTGATTACACAGTTATCGACCCTCACCTGGTTTTGAATTTTAAGAATTCTGTTCATCTGTTCCCATGGCACTTTTTGGGAACCCCTCCCCCCCCCAACCCCCCTGCCTCACCCTGTACTCGTAGGGATAGGAGCTGTCCGAGTCAATGCCCTTGTTCCCGATGATGTACTTGAAGGTCTTGGAGAGGTACCCGCCCTTGCAGCCATGGTTACCGTAGGTGACGGAGCAGTCCAGAAGGTTCTGGGGGCTGAGGGGGACCAGCTTGCCCGTATGCCTCTTCATCTGCCCCTCAAGTGCCCCCGCCACGCTGAACGCCCAGCACGATCCACACGCCCCCTGGTGGTGACATCGCCCATGGCAGTTATGGACGGGGTGGAGAACTCGCACACTGTGTCTCTTTTTATCTTTCATTCCAAACCGTTGCCCTTTCTATCCCTGATTTTCCCTGTTTTCCCTAACCTGGAATCAACCGAACTTGTTGATCTCTCGCTTGCAACCAGGTCCTGTTAAACGTCCTAAACCTCTTTCCACAATGCAGACATGCCATTACATACCAACGAGGTCAGCATGTGCTTCATTCGGAACAGAAGCATCTTCTCAGCACGAGTTACCAGGAAGCCCCCAACCTCTGCTTTTAATTATGCCTTAATCATTTAAACAAATTGACTTTATAGCTACAGTATATTGGCTTAAGATTTAAGACTGGACATTGTTTGCAGGCGCCCACTGGGAACGGTTCACTGTGGTATGAGCGAACCACTGATGATGAAAACAATCAATTATCAATTAATCAATTAATTAGCTAAATGAGCTTGGGTAGCCGGTGTAAGCAAACACCAGACACGAACATGTCTCAAAAGCAGAGACAATACTGGTACTGACCTTTCATTAAGCCTCACTGTCCCATCATTAAACAAATGTAAAGTGTGATTTTTAGTAAATTTTTTTTTTTTTTTTGGGGGGGTAATTCAACGCACCTGATTTCGGATTGGGCTGACCATGCCCTTGACCCGCCAGTCCACAGATGGGGGCAGAGGGTCACCGCCACCGCCAGTCCGCGCCGTGAACGTCAGGTTGCTGTGGCGACGGAGCTCCTCCGAGTCCCTCAGTCCGTTAAGCACCGCGTTGACCTCCTCTGGCATCTGAAAAAGAACCGGCAGGGGTGGAGTGAGGGTGGTGGTGGGAGTCGGGGGGGCGCGGTTGGCGGGGGGATCCTAAGGTTAGCCCGGCTCAGAAAGAACTCCTTTGTGGACTGAATGCTCGTTTCACTCATAGGATATTAGATTAGGTCGGTTTCCTTCCAAAAACAGCCTTAGTCTGAGGGGTGGGGGGTGCGTTTGGATCTGCCTAATCGAGTTTATCGTGAAATCTAAAACATTGACTTTAAATCCAGAGGTAACCAGATGACTCATCGACAACAATTTGCAGACTGACGACACAGGGGCAGTGAGTCTGTGACTTAACTGCAAAAAACAACTCACAGGGCTTTGTGACACTCAGCTCACAACTGTCTCTTACTGACAAACCACTCATAAGAAGGAATCAACCAATGAAGTTAGGGGTTTCATTTTATCCAATTATTCACAATTATGACGATTTTGATGTGGCCGTACAAAATGTTCAGGGTTTAAGAAGCCCCAGTACAGTACATTTTATTTGTGGTGTACTCAGTCCTGTATTTAATATAAACTCTGCTGGAACTGAAGATCTTAGCAGTGTATAAATAACCCAGTCAGCTCATGTTGTGGACATGTGACCCACACTTCAGAGTGGGAGGGGTGGCTAAGATGAACAGACAAAGATCATGTGGTCAAATTTTAAATATCACAGACAACAGCGTGAAAAGAAGAACTGAAGTAAGGGTGGGAACAGACTGTTTGAGGACTGTACCACTGTGAGGGGTGAATCTGCTTGAGGACTGTTCCATTATGAGGGTGAATCTGTTTGAGGACTGAACCACTATGAGTGTGGATCGGTTTAGCTGTGTACCATTGGGGGGTCTGTTTGAGGACCGTACCATGTCAGAGAGGTGGTTGAGTCCCATGGTGTAGGAGTGAAGGCCAAGAGAAGACTCCAGGTTGTGCCTCTCCACCATCCTCAGGTTCTTCTCCCAGATCAACCTCCGCTGCCCCTCTTGTTCCTGATCAGCAAGCAACACTGTTAACCATAAATGCACACAACGCAAATATACACAGACAGGTCTATATGACACAGGCATGCACAAACACATCAATGTGTACGTTCACACCTTCAAAGAACGCATACACACATATATTGTAAAATACAGAGTACACAGGATGTGTGTTCAGCTAACCCAATCGCCGTATGGACAAAGGGACTCCTTGAGTTTGGGAAATCTCTGTTAGTTCACAGTCTGAGCTGTCCCATAATGCTTATCTCTACGCTGAGCATCCAGCGCTGAAAAGCAGTGTCCCCTGTTAAACATTACCAGTCTGCCACACCGATGGTCTGTTTACATTGGGTTTTTATGACTCCAAGGGTCTGATTTAGTGAAGCATTCAGTACGTGCAAAACTGTTTTTGCTTGTGCAAAAAGACAGAGAGAACAAGTGATTGGATTCAGGGTTGGACCTGAAAAGATAGAAAACTGAATGAATTAACAGACAAACAGACTGAAACCCCCTCATAAGGAAATGGTCGGGCAGTAACTGACAAAGGCGGAGATGGGGAGGAGGGGGAGTGCTGGAAACACGGTGGAAGAGGAAGTATTGTCACGATTTGTGCATGAATGAAATACTGTTTTGGCAGGTAGTGGTATTAGGTGTCAGGAATCTTCAAAAAATAGTTCTCAAATTCCAGTTCTTGAGATATAGTATTCTCTTTTCTGTTTATGTGTATTTGTCTCTTTTCACCCATCTTAAGAGGAAGTTGAATAATTGGTGGATGGTTGGCCAATTGTCCATATAATGGAATATCTGGTAATTCATCCTTCCCTGTTTTTAATATCTTATTTATAAATGACATATATTGAATGTACTGTTTGTGTTTATGACTCATCTGAATAGATCTCAATGGCCAGTGTGCTGCTAGCAGGCCGCTGTAGCACTGACTTGCAAACAGCTTGAGTGCAGGCAGTAGTTGTGGTCAAATTGTTGCTTTCTGACTGGGTTGTTTCCAAATGATTGAAGTGTGGTGGACATGCAATCGGGACTCTACAACGAGAAGTGGTTGAACAGCAGGGGTGTTACTTAACAGTGGCTTTCCGCTAAACAACTCACAAACTCTTGACTGAAAATGGCACACCCTCTCCATTTTGGACACTTTCTGTTTGTGTCATATATCTTCTCACTCTTAAGTGGTACAAACTGCATTGCTGATAAACCAGCAGTCAGTCGCTGCCTCTACTAAATCATGAGTTGAATGGAGGTGGGTGTATAAAATGATAAACCACACCATCCAGCCAATTCCACCAGCAGAAATCTGGGGGCACCAATCAGATTGGAGGAATCCTAGGCCGGTAGAGTTAAGGAAGTCATCAGCCAATAAACAATCAGCTGGATCTCTACACTTCCGTGGTAATGGCCCTGGTGATGCGGCCCATTCCGGAATTATAGGCTGACCAATGGGAGGTTTCTAAACATATGGATTCTGTGGACCTCTGTGGCTCCAGACTAACTTGGCCCCACCCTCACCTGGCCCCTCATTTACCTGGCTGTCGTACTCCTTATTGTGAAAGTTCTTCCATTGCTCCCACTGTCCACTCAGAGTGACGTCAAAATCGGAGGAGGCGTGGCCAGCGATCCCAAGGACCAATAGGAAGAGACTCTGCAGGGCAAGCATCCTAACAACCCACAGCACAGAACAGAGGCAGGGTCAAGAACAGGTTGAGGGTGAGTGTAACAGAGATAAAAAAAAATAACTTTGCTGAATTATTATTGTGCCATGCCATTTTAATGTACATTTACATGCTTCTATTTGGTTCAGCAAGTTCATGTTTTGCAAAACAAATGTACCCATTCATCACACATTCAAGTTGTGAGATGTGCAACTGTACTTTTATTTTTATTTCCTGTTTCCTGTTTACGGTTTCCATGTTCCAGCTAAGTCTATGCTCCAGCCAAGCAAACAACATGGAGTAACAGAAGTATGGTTTCCATGGTGACACAGAGAAAGCCCTGGCTCTTGCTCAGTGGGACAGAGTCATGGCTCCTTAAATTATATCAAAAAGGGATACATCTGTACACCTGATACTGGCTTGCTGCAGGTGCAAGAGGAGCAGTATAAATCATAGAGAAATGCAAGACTACAAAAGCCACTGAGCTTATTCACTGGCCTTTCAATGTGAAATCTCACAGAAAAGATTTCTCAAAGAAAAAGTTGTTACATTAAATTTGCACCTTGCATTCCACAGCCAGTTCAGACCTAAAACAAAAAAATGGGTGTAGCAAGTTAAGTGTATAACAATTGGAAAAAAAACAATTCATCAAAAGTGTTGACTGAAAACAAAAACCAGTGCACCTTAAGGCAAGTATTGGAGGAATAAGATTTCATTGGACCGAAAATGGGAGGAGCTACCATACACCTTCAGTCACTCAATGATTTGGACAAATGACTGCATTGATGTGGAGGTAACATCCATTCTGATTGGATCAAATAAGTGGATGGTTGAGTTGGTGTAGATCTTCTCTAACAGGGTCCCAGAAGCATAATTTCCTCCATCTCTACCTGTGGCTCTCCGGGACCAGGGCTGAGGGCCACTGAGTCTACCTGTACATCTCTGGACTGAAGCAGGATATCAGCCAGAAATATGGTCTTAGATTTAATAATTATACCTATTCAAATAATCTCAGAATTGAACACATATTACCAGAAAGGCATTTCAATACAATCTTTTAGAAAAATCATACAATGAATTTGACATGTTCCTTAATTTTTTTTTTTCCTAAGAAATAAATTATAACCAGCCAACGGCATGTTGCCAGTAATCTTGAACATCACATGCCTTAGATCACATTTTGTGACAAAACCGGTTTGGAGGAATGTTTGTGAACTGAGGCAGCTTGCGTAAGGTAGCCTTATCTAACGACCAAATTCAAATCTATACCGAGCGTTCAGCAATGTTATTGTTCTTGTGTTCTGGGGGTATTCACTTATTCTGTGATCTTAAGTCCATCTGGTTCACTTCCCCGTCAGTTAATACCTGTAAAAACAAAAAGAGGGACTGCCTGTCTGCTGAGATCTTAACAGTTGGCTTCTCACCGCAATACAGTGGTCCAAATATATATAACGAGGCCTAATCTGTTTCCAGATTTCATGCCAACTTCTGTACTTAATTACTTAACTAACTCAATCTTTGATTTGATCTGACTTTTTTTTTTTTTTTTTTTGTTAAAGTCATGAGCTACAGCTGCACGTATCTTTGGTGAAAATGTTTTTGCTGTGGTGCAGCACGAGAGCATCGTAGGCAGCATTGAAGTATCCATCTGTTTATTAAAGTTATGCCAGAGTTGTTTGTAACGAAAACAGTGCCGGAAAACTTAACTGGAATTGAGCAACCCCTAGACATGCTGTCAGCACACACCGCCTACAGCGTATGCTAAAATCAGTTCCATTACTGTCCCAGCGTGATGACACTTATATAACACTCGCGCTGAGGAAAGCAGGTCAAATACCCCAGGAATAAACATTTCACAACGTGTTCACCCTGTTTTCAATACAGCACACTCTTCACTTTTAATTCTCCAACTACCAAAAGACTCTTTAAGATAGCAAGCGACCGAACCCTCGGTGTTAGCAGTAGATAAGTTTGTGACGAGGCGAAGGCTGAAACTGCTCCGTACCTTTAGCGCGAGCGCTGACCGGGGGAACCCCAGTGTCCGTGAACGGTCACCTAGCAACAGGAAAAGAGAACAGAAGTTCGCTCGGCTCTCGGCGACGTCGCTTTCACCAGTTTGAAGGCTGTTAAAGGAAGTTCCATTTCCTGAAGCAAACTGTTTTCATCTCCTCTCTCTCACTCTCTCGGTCTTTCGCTCTCTCACTTTTCTCTCTGTAGTTTCCCCTTTCGCGTCATGTGAACGTTATTGCAAACCTTCGATGCGGAACCAAAAGTTACAGCTGCCAAAGCACTTACATCTACCTCGCTCTTCACTTCTTTACAGCTCTTAAAAACTAGTACTGGACCTGATTCGATATTGTCCTCCTTCTGCCTACAGAATCAAATCAAGTTGCGGGACTTCAAGGTCACAGACGAAACTATTGGACTATATTAAATCAACATAATCAGCTTTAAACGAACCCAAGACATTCACAGACCCGCTTTCTTTATGTTGTCCAGGTTGTTAGGGGTATAGACTAAAGAGTCTGCTTACAGATTCATCAATAAATATCAATCGAAAGGACTTCACAGACAGAGTTTACGTGTGTAATTTTGTTTTAATCAGCAGAACGAAGTGACCATGCCGTTACTGGCGGGCTGCTTGAAGAAAAGGTTTTGCCCAAAAAGGTTCAAAGACCATTTCAAGACACAGATACAATGGTAAACTCTACCACATCATGCGGTGAGCCGTGGTTTAGTAGCTTCACTGACAACGATGCCATTTCAGACACAACTGTACAATAACTTCGGTAACTACATTCTTATGGCAGACCAGCGTAACACCATTTTGGGTTTCCTTGTGGCTGTGGTTATTTCTGACCCGCTGAACCCACACAGTAAATGTTTAACACTATGTTTCTTTTTAATACTTTTTTCACTTTATCATTGTTGCTTTAAAGCGTCACGCTGAATTTCAAATTGTACTAATTGATTGGCTGATTGACCATTCAGGTAAGGCAGTAACAAACCTTCAGAAAACTGACACCTAAAACAAATGAAAACCTTGATATTTCTTCAAAACAGCTCAGCCTTTTGAGAATGTGTTTATAACAGGTTCAACTCATCTCTCGTTCATTGATTTGAATTTACCAGATTGTATATGCATTACTATTTCATCAAATAATGTCGTAGGAGATGTACATAAAAACATTCTGGCATCAGAATCATGTTTTCCAAACACAAGCTTCCTTTGGCAGAGCCAGGCTCCTCCCATTTTTATGCAAATGGCGGAAGGATGTTCTCAATGGTCAAAGTTAAGGTAGTTGCTCCTTGGTCTCTAGTGCCCTCTAGTGTCTTTTTGTCGTTGTTCTCAAGCCCTGATCCAAAATCAAAAGAACGATCACTATATTATATTACATTACATTCATCTAACAGTCTCTACAGTGACATGAAAGGTGAACTTTCAAGTGTTATACAAAACATAGTTTAAAAATACAAATACATTCAAGAAGAAAGTGTAAAGGAACGTAGTAATAGTTTCTGCCATTGTCGATAATCTCCCCTCTTCAGCACAATCTTACACACACACACAAAGTCACACACTGATTAGACTGTTACAAAGGCAGCAAGTTCAATGCTTCCAGGGCGTTAGGCGCCCTCTGGTGGTGACATGATGGGGAAGCTGGCCAGGTTGGCGATTCCACAGGCGTTGTTGCGGTTACGGGCCATTAAGATGTAGCCTTTGTCTCCCCAGTCCTCTCCCCAGCTGAACCAGAGAGAGAGGTAGAGATAGAGAGAGAGAGAGAGCGAGAGAGAGGGAGAGAGAGAGAGAGAGAGAGAGAGAGAGAGAGCAAGAGAGAGAGAGAGAGAGAGAGAGAGAGAGGGAGAGAGTTATTCATATAGTCTTTAGTCCATCATTTAGTCCTTTAGATCTTTAGTCCTCACTGAGCTTCCTGTTTTTCAGCAAGACGGCATAGTTAGAAAATGTTCATGTAGAATGTCCATTTTCTATGTGTTTTGTGCATATTTTGGCGATACATTTCAACGTTTAATCTGAGAGAAGGAAAGAGAGAGAGGAAGAACACAGGGTGCAGAGGGGGAAAGAGGGAAAGGAGATGGAGAGAGTGGCACAGAGCAAGGAGGAGGAAGAGGAGAGACAACGAAAGACAGACAGAGGGATAGAAGGGGGCTTGTCTACTTTGTTTCTCTAAGAGTTGCAATTCCCACCCTTAATTTTTAACATTGGATTTTAATGTAGTCTACATTTGGATATAGTTCAATTTAAAAAAATAATTGCAATTCAAGTCATAAAATAAAATTTACCCGTAATGTATGAGGAAATTTAAAATAACCATTTGAATTCCACTTAGAATTCAACTGAAATTCAGACTGAACTGAAATGCAGTTGACCATGACTTTGGTGCAGCATATTTCAACATGGACACCCCAAACAGTGTGTAAAGTTTACAGTTACTGTAAAGTTTTTGTGTTCCATGGTTTATTTATTGAAAAAGCTTTGCACCAGGGGAGGTGACTTGCCTGTTCTTGACGATCCAGTACTTTTTGCCCTTGGGCGTAGCGCCGTACCCCACCACCAGCACAGCGTGGTTAATGTTGTCCTTGTCGCAGTCTCGGTCATAGTACACGCCTGGGGGAACAGAGAGCGACAGAGCGAGAGAGAGAGAGAGAGAGAGAGAGAGAGACTTTGACTTTCAGAACTTTACTGCACATGGACAGTGCACAGCTGAATATCACAAAAGGTGATGATGATGACGATGATGATGACGATGATGATGATGATCAAAATTCATGTAATCCTGCACTACATTTAAAACCACAGAGGACTTAAACACAATAAAGCCTATATGGCTTATTTCTATTTTGGTCCTCAAGAAATACTCAAGTCAACAAAACCACATGACAATTCAGAAAGATCTGCAATAAATAAAATGAAATTAGGGATGCACTGAAATTCTGGGCCAATACCGATGTTTAACAATTTGGCCAATAGCTGATGTCGATACCAATGGGGTTTTGTTTGTTTGTTTGTTTTTGTTGTTATTTATTCCCCCTTTTGTGCCAGGGAAACAAAGAAATCTTCATTATAAAAAAATAACTGAACTGTTTTAAAGTCTTTCAGCCTTTCATCACACCATCTTTGAATGAGCACAAATTCAATCATAAAATTTATATAAAAACCTTTAATATAACCTTCTTTCATATTTAGCCAGCGCAAAATTAGCGACACAACAGATTAACACCAGACACTGCCATCGGTGAATGTCATCTTATTTGCTAATAGGCCGATAGCAGTCAACAAAGCGAATATTGGCCGATACCGATGTACAGCCGATACATCAGCACATCCCTAGTCTCCGTGGTTACCCCCTGCCACTCACCCCTCCTGTACTGAAAGAAGGTTCCCAGGGAGGCGTCGATCCCCACGGAAATGGGCCCGAACTTGGCCACCGCGGCCTGCAGGGCCTTCTCACTACCCTCGGGCACCTCCTTAAAACCACGGATCTCAGCCGCCTTGCCCGTTTTGTTGTAGGCGCAGCTCTGGTCCTGGGGTAGCCACACACACACACCCACACACGCACACACACACCCAAAACACAAACACACACTTGTATGTAATGTACTCAAAAGTATTCCTTAAAATAAACACACTTTCACTATATACAGCGGAGTACGATATTTCTGCATGTTCTCTTTTACATAAAAAAAACAAGCTGAACGGAGCTAAACACTGGCTAACAGAAGGCAGGTAAAAAGCCAAAAGGCTAGCAGAAAGATGTGAGACATATATCTGTAAGAGAGATTTTCCTACTGGAAATGATGTAACATCTAAAATCTAATAAAATCAATGTCAGATGGAAAAAAATGAATATTTTTAAAAAGTAAGAAGCCATAAAAGGTGAGGCTAACCGTAACCCACCTCGCCCACGTAAGGGTAGGCCTCCTCAGAGTCAATGCCTCCATTCTTCTTCACGTACTTGAAGGCATTGATCATGTAGCCACCCCCACATCCGTCGTTCTCCTTGACACAGTCCACCAGGTTCTGGGGGCTGAGGGACAGCAGCTTCCCCTGGGTCTTCATCAGCTGGCCCTCCAGAGCCCCCACCGAGCTGAAAGCCCAGCAAGAACCGCATGAGCCCTGGAACAAGACAGCTGTTATCCTCTCACACGTCCACCAGGGGGCAGCATTCACATCCAGTCAATTCAGAAAGACAATGCTCTTCCAGAAGTCACAGAACTTTCAGACGTACAAAACAAAACCTATTATGAGAATGTTCATAGTTCTTGGGTTCTACATTATTATTATTATTATTATTATTATTATTATTATTACTCAACAGAGTGACAAACTGGTCAGGATAATAGATAATCCAATCAGTGGTTAATGCAATCCTGGAGAATGAGGTGTCACGAAGCCAAAAATGGGTTTCTGTCAGTGTCACACTGAGTTTAATCAATCATGAGTTTAACCAAGTTTGGTTTAAAACAACAGACCTATGTACATTTTCTCAGTAAAAAAGATACATTTTAGAGAATTCAATCCACAAAATTAGAAAACAATTCTGGATATTATCAATAAAGACAGAACTAGTTCACTGTTAAAAACAGCTGCCAAGAGGGATGTTGTTTTCACTTACTGCCACTAGAGGGCAACAAAACTAACCTCTTTTAATTCCTTCCTTCGCTCATAATCCATCATACCACCTGGACCTAAGGCTGTTCGCTGTTGGTGGTTTGACTCAGACCACTAATCTAATTTGACCTAATATCCATTCAAATGAATCATATAAATCTAAAGCTAATCTCCCTCTTCTGCTCTCTCTCTCCTTGTCCTACTCGTTCTCTCTCCACCACTCCCTGTTTAACCCTTGTTTGACCCAACAGCTTTCCCCTCACACAGCTTGGTGGGGAGGTTTGAGCCATCATCTGTTAGATTCTGAAATAATGTCGGATGGTGCGGCGCAGAAGATCTTGCTAGGCCTGCTTGCTATGGGTCGGCTCTGACGGTCAAGTCTCCTCTGATTGGTTAAAGGAGTCTCTATCCACTGAGTGTACCGGCTTCATTACAGAGGGTTTTGCAACAAGAGTACTATCTACATGAGGCAGCTACTTTCCCTCTCCAGCTGTTGGACCCTCTGACAGAGGTGCTGCTAGCGCCCATGCACCACTGGAACAGGCCCCCGGCCGTCACACCTCTTCACACTGGAAATTTATGATAAACTGCAAGAAAGCCTTTTTTTTCGTGATCACAACAAATTTTTACTGGGGAATGTTCTGGATTTTTTTTTGTTTTGGGTTTTTTGTTTTCTTTTTGCTTTTTTTTTTTGTTTTGGCTGACTGAACAATGTTTCTTGGTGTATAGTTTCTTTTTAAAGTGTGTCCTTGTTTTACTCTGCAAGTCTCTCTCTCTTTCTCTCTCTCGCTCTCTCTCTCTCTCTCACTCTGACTCTGGGAATAGTAGAGATAGCCTTCGTTTTCGCTTAACGTTAACAAGCTGAACAGTCTCACATTTTTTTGATGATTTAATGATGGCCAGGCTGTGTTAATCAGCAGTTAAAGTTAAAATAACACACTTCTGAGGCGAGCCAACTCATTCACGTCAATCTGCAAGTCATTGACTAATTTATTGAATTAAGTCAGTGAATACGTGTCGCTCTCTCACAGTACTGCAAGTTAAAATACAGCTCAGGTCAATGTTGATCTGGTATTTGACCAGTACAATGTTGACATTGGAAATGAACTTGACCTGATTCCGGGAGAGTTAGATACTTTCGCCGTCAAAAAGTACAGAGCCTGTGGCCTGTGGAAACACTACCACACTGGCATATTTGCCACTGTCTTCTGGTCCTTCACTCAAAATTACCTGCCTACTGGTTCCTGTATCATTCCTGTATCAGGCCCTGTTTTCACACTGGCCTGGTTCCTGGTTCCTGCATCATTGGCCCTGTTTTCACACTGGCCTGGTTCCTGTATCACTCCTGTATCAGGCCCTGTTTTCACACTGGCCTGGTTCCTGGTTCCTGTATCATTCCTGTATCAGGCCTTGTTTTCACACTGGCCTGGTTCCTGTATCATTGGCCCATTGGCCCTGTTTTCACACTGGCCTGGTTCTTGGTTCCTGTATCATTGGCCCATTGGCCCTGTTTCACACTGGCCTGGTTCTTGGTTCCTGTATCATTGGCCCATTGGCCCTGTTTTCACACTGGCCTGGCTCTTGAATCATTGGCCTTTTCTCCACACTGGCCTGTTTCCTGTGTCCCGGTCCATGAACCCCATGTTCCACACTGACCTGGTTCCTGACAGGAGTGACGTAGCCCAGCTTGCGGTAGTCGATGGCCTTGGGCAGTTCCTCGCTGTAGTCAGGGATGAAGGTGCTGTTGGCCTCTCTGACCAGTGGCACCTGCAGCCCTGTCATCTTCTCCACCACCTCCTCTGGAGTCTGGAAAGAGAGAGAGCAGGCTTGGGTCAGGAGGAGCTGCAAAGAGGAAACCACATCTACCTGTTGCACGTACAGGGAAACTGTGTGTGTGTTAGAGTGAGAGTGAGTGTGTGTGAGTGAGAGTGAGAGTGTGAGAGTGAGTGAGTGTGTGTGTTTGTGTGTGTGTGAGAGTGAGTGTGTGTGTGAGAGAGAGAGTGAGAGTGAGTGCGAGTGTGTGTGTGTGAGATGGCATCTGTGCAATAACAGTACATGTCTAAGTGTGTGTGCATGTGTGGATTAAATGTATATATAGTGTAATAATATATGTATTATTTATATATATGCATTTATTTTTTTGATAATCCTATACATTAAGTCGGTACTTCCTCCATATCATGTCTGTATTAACAACTAATATAAAGTTAGTAAACACAATTTTAATAATGCATATATTACATGAATAGTGTTTAAAAATGTAAGCCATGCAAGCTGCTCTGGGTAACAGCATCTGCCAAATGTAATGTGTATTACCATGCGTTCAGTGCCATCTGTGTTTGCTGTTTTAAGAGTTGGTGCTTGTTTATTAGTGTTGGTGTGTTTCTGTTCCATGCATGGCTCCTGGCTCCCCTGTGGGTGGAAGCAGCACTGCTAACTGCAGAACGCTGCGGCTCTCCCTCCCAACCCACGAGGAGCGAGGTCACACAGGCGCGCCAAACTCTGATCAGCCGTGAAAATATGGAAACGGCACCAGAGAGGAACAGCAGAGGTTCCCCTAATCTCAATAAATGCACCTCATTCGCTGCAGAAACTCGTCAGGCTCAACCTGTTTGTTTTTATTTATCATTTATATGCATGGTCACTGTTTAGGTGGCGCTCTTGTCCGTCTGAGGAAGGTCAAGTTTTGCATGTGCTGCTCATTCACCGGAATTCACGTGCTTCCCTGATAAAACTGATTTGAAAACTCAGAGGATCACAAGCTCTGACCACTACACCACCATAGAGACCACATTCCATCTCCCCTCGGTTCCTATTGAAGGGCACCCTCTATCAATGCCACACCTGATTGGTCACAAGCCCTGTGGCAGGGCCATGTGACCCACCACATACAGACAGTGGGTCTTTTTCGCCACTTTTCTCTGCATTGTGATGTCATAAGACATCACACCCAGAATACTGTGCTCAGCTACTAACTGCTTCACCTGTCATCAGATTGGACGATTTCATTATTGATGAACACATAAATTGCTTAATTGATTGAAAAGTGACAAGGAGACAAAAAGAAGGAGTTACTATACTATTATTACTATTTTTTGTGTGTCCTTAAACTAGCCAATATGCATGCTATATTTGTCTTTCCCTTATTTGCATTCTTAGCTATATAATAGTTATATACTGTATAAGATATCTGTAGATTAGTAATGGAATTGTTTTGTCTTTTGTTGTTGTTATGTGCACATTTGCATTTGGCAGCAAAGTGTATGCCGTGCCAGTAAACACTTAAAAACTGGAAAAAGGATGAGTCAGAAAGAGACGAAGAGTAAGAGTGAGTTAGAGGACAATAAGAGAGAAAGGGAGAGAGGAACCGAGAATTTGAGAGACAGACAGGGACGCAATAAAATGGAGACAGAAAGGAAGAGATGGAGAGAGTTTGATGGAAAGAGAGACAGAGAGGTTGAGACGGAGAGCTCAGAGAAGGTTTTGTTGAGACGTCGTTGTCTCTGGCACTCGCCATGTCTCCCAGGTGGTTCATGGCCAGCTCATAGGAGTGCATGCCCAGCTCGTACTCCTGGTTGTGAGCCTCGATCAGCTGCATGTTCTTCTCCCAGATGGACCTCCTCAGGGCCTCCTCTCCCTGTGGGTTCAAAGGTCAAAGTGAGCTCGGGGTCATCGCTGAGCCAGTGGTTAGCACCTCATATGCAAGATGACTAGCACTGTTACAGGCCTGACAGACACTGACAGGCAAGACGTACTGACCTGCAGTTAGGCTAATGTTCAGCCAATATTCGCCCCAGTAAAGTAAGTGAACACCTCACCTACCAATACCTACCTTTACCCTTTCATGAAAATATCATGTCCATTAACATAAACATGCACTTGCTCCCAGCACAAAAAACCAAAGGCTCTTGAGCCGGGAGCAGAATAAAATGCTTGTTCGGATTTACCTGGAATTTTTTTTTTTTTGTATTTATTGAGCGTTAATAGATCAATCATTGCACAGCTTTGGCTCCTTAAATGGGGAAGTAAAACAGAAGAGTCGCTGTCCACAACACCAATGACATAAATTAACCCAGACATCCTTTTCTGGAATCGTAAAACAAAACATGACTCAGTACTTTCCTGTAACCAAGAGGAAACTGTGGCATCAAATTACACTGATGGTAAATCACAGTTCAGCCGCTAAATTACCTAAATTCACCCACCTCATTCCCATCAATACATATGGGCTTTGGAGTTACAGTATGCCCACCTCCTCAGACAGTATACTCACCTATTAGCCTTATTACCATTAATACATATGGGCTTTGGAGTTACAGTATGCCCACCTCCTCAGAAAGTATACTCACCTATTAGCCTTATTACCATTAATACATATGGGCTTTGGAGTTACAGTATGCCCACCTCCTCAGACAGTATACCCACCTATTAGCCTTATTACCATTAATACATATGGGCTTTGGAGTTACAGTATGCCCACCTCCTCAGACAGTATACCCACCTATTAGCCTTATTACCATTAATACATATGGGCTTTGGAGTTACAGTATGCCCACCTCCTCAGACAGTATACTCACCTATTAGCCTTATTACCATTGATACATATGGGCTTTGGAGTTACAGTATGCCCACCTCCTCAGAAAGTATACTCACCTATTAGCCTTATTACCATTAATACATATGGGCTTTGGAGTTACAGTATGCCCACCTCCTCAGACAGTATACCCACCTATTAGCCTTATTACCATTAATACGTATGGGCTTTGGATTTACAGTATACTCACCTATTAGCCTTATTACCATTAATACATATGGGCTTTGGAGTTACAGTATGCCAACCTCCTCAGACAGTATACTCACCTATTAGCCTTATTACCATTAATACATATGGGCTTTGGAGTTACAGTATGCCAACCTCCTCAGACAGTATACTCACCTATTAGCCATATTACCATTAATACATATGGGCTTTGGAGTTACAGTATGCCAACCTCCTCAGACAGTATACTCACCTATTAGCCATATTACCATTAATACATATGGGCTTTGGAGTTACATTATGTCCACCTCCTCAGACAGTATACTCACCTATTAGCCTTATTACCATTAATACATATGGGCTTTGGATTTACAGTATGCCCACCTCCTCAGACAGTATACCCACCTATTAGCCATATTTTGGATGAAGAAAATAGATATAGACCACCATGACATGAAGCTTCAAAGTATAAGATCATCAAATTCTCAGAGTGAGCGAACAAAAAAATAATAATTCAAGTGCTTCACAACACATCTGTCAGATGATGGTGTTTTAAATAGCTTTATTATAAAAAGCTTTCTTGATTTTGTTTTAGAAAAACGATTTTTGAGGAGTGTGGGAACCCTTGTAAGCTTCGCTTGAGCCGATCCCTCCCCGGTAAGCTTGTATTGCATAAGCCAGATCCTTCCAACAGCGTTTTGACTCATAAAGTTACTGAGAAAATGAGGATGTGTTACTTTTTCAGCTGGTTCTGCAGCCCTCACTCTCTGCATTTGGCTATTTTTCAGAGCGAAATCAGGAAGTCAAGTTCAGCTCTGTAAAACGATGACCCTCAAAAACAATTAACCTTCACGCAGCTGCCTCCTCTTCCTTTTCCCTGCTTTGGCTCCTGTCTGCGCAGCTACAAACCTGAAACACGCCAAGGATTCACATTCTGATTGTGAGGTAAACTGGAAGTCATGTTCGGTTGGCAAGGTTGCCAGATCTCTAATAAACCCACCATATGGTGCAACGCAATCTGCTCTATTCATCTGATGCATTGTGTGCTGTCAAAAACAATGCTGCATCATGTGACTCACGACTGAGCCATTCTCAGTTCCTCTTTCTGACTTCCTCCAGAAAGCTTTTCCCATTGGCTGTGACATATGTTCTTGCATAACATTACAGATATGAAAAAGCTATCCTGTTTGGAAAGCTACCGAGTGGGTGCCCTGGTCAAATTCCCATAAACGATTGGCTGTCTACATCTGGCCGCCTACATAACACTTGTATTTGATTGGCTGTACAATTCCCTGCAGTCCCCATGTTCCCATAGCAAAAAACAACTGAATTCTCAGTTTACCTAACCTGGACAAATGAATGAATGAATGAATGAATGAATGAATGAATGAATGAATGAATGAATGAATGAATGAATGAATGAGGAGACTTATTTTTTCAGCTAGTTCCCTTAACTATCATAGAGTACTGTGGTATTTTTTTGGTAAACCACAATGTAAACTTGTGTAAATTTGGCATTTAAAGCCACATGGTTCCAGAGAAAAGATATACCACAAAAAGCACCAGAACCAGGATCTTGTCGTGAAATCAGTTAAACAACGATGCCCCCGTACAAGGAAGTGCAAACTCTGTACTTTCAAAACAGGACAGATACAATCTCTGTGCTTTGAGTCTAGGCATGTTTCTGCAATTCCTCAGAACTGTGGCCATTTTTTATGGTACGTTGCACCTATGGGTGTTTTCAAAGACAGCCACTGCTTTCCTCGACATTTTGTTCAATGCGAACATAGTCGTACGCTATGCTCACATTGGTGCTGGTGGACAGTAGACAGTGAACCAGATGCCGTTGTTGTCAATGAGAGTACGATAGCAGAGATACTTCATCTCATGTGGTGGAAGATAGCACTTGCCCCAAAAAGTGATTTCTCAAACTTTTTTCCCTCTACTGTCGTGGATGTGTAAGGAGTGGGAAGCGAACCCGGCCCGTCAGGCAAAAAAACAGGTGCAAACAATCAGCACTACACTTAAACAATCAGCACTAAACACAAGATTTGTTAAGGTCACTAACAAATGTTGCCTCCTGGTGGTGTGGAGGAGAACTGCAAGCAGAGTTGTTACAGGATGACTTTCTTGAGACAACAGTGGTGGCCTCACTGAAGAAGTCAAGTTTAGCGCATTTTTTAAGGTGAACCATGATATGGGGTGGGGCCACGATGCTGTCAATCAACAGCAATGGACCTACCAGGCCATTGTACTCCTTTTTGTGGGCGGTCTTCCAAGCCTCCCATTCAGAATCCAGTGGCAGCCCTTCAGGGGGGAACGCCAGCGCCGAAGCCAAGAGCGTCAGTAATCCGCCACACAGGAGCATTCTGGGAAATTAAGCAGCAGGAAGTGGGGTCAGGGTAATCCGTGGGGTCATTTAAATTGGTTAAAAGATTTCACTTTTCATGACATGTTTTTTGGAATATAAGAGTATACGGTAGATTCAGGGACAAGTCAGTCCACACCAGCTCCAGCAGAAGCAAACAAAATATCCACGAGCAGAGCAGTGTAAACTCAATTTCTCGCCAAAAGTCAGTCACTCCATCTGACGAATCCCCACAACAGATTTAGGTGTGGCAAATGATAAACTGTCTAATCCAACCGAATCCATTTTCAGAAACTACCCTGCACCAATTAAACTGCAGGCAGACTAAGTAAAAGAAAAAAAGTTTAAAAAATATTTTTAAAAATACATTTGAAACACTGTATCAGCGTCCAAACACTCTATCAGACACTCTGGAGTCAGGGAGAGGCCAAATTGCACGGTGCAGGTGCAGATGATGTTAACAGCGGAAATTTGACCCCAGTGTAGCTGAAACCCCTGAATGCAAGTCACGCATGGAGGCACACTCAGCGCACTGAAGCATTTTCACTTTCATAGGTCTTTTTTAGAAGTATACGCTTATCACGGCAATTTCAGCGGACGTTGCTGAATGTCTGACCCTTCGTTTTCAGGGGGTGATGCCTGTTATTTTAGCACTGCCTCCTGGCTCTTTCTGTGAATCGCAAAGTTTCAATCATTCAGTTCAAGTCCTCGCATACATACATCAGAACCAGAGGACTCTGCTTACCTTTTCGGTGTGTTTTCTGAAGGTGCATATTTAAGTCACTGACTGAATAAAGAGCCCATACATATTATTTTCAAAGGCCTAAGATGATTCAACAGAAACAAAAAAAAAAGAAAAGAAACTGCAGCCCACCGAGACTTGAGTCTGACAGCCCTACCCTAACATAAACAAGCACTTGGGGCAACGGCATATGTACAATAGTATAATGACATTGCATTGTCTCTAATAACAGTACTGTAAAGTCCAGTACTGTATCTAAATACTAAAATTTCACAGCAGGATGGGCTTGCACACAGGTGGTGTACTGGACCTGTCATTACAGATGCTAAAAAGTACCCTTGGACTTTGCAACCTGAAGAAACATTCAACTTCAACTTCTGCGGCTTCTTACCCGGGACCTTTTAAAGGTCTTCAGTTTGTTACTTAGCAGCCGCCTGCTAACTCTGCTAACTCTCTTTACCAGGTTTCTTGGGTCTGACCTGGATTAAGTTTTTCTTTTTCTAAAAAAAAAAAATAGACAAACAGCACACGATAGGACCTTTAAGGATCAGAGTTTGGTCTCGCTTCTCTTGAACAATAGATCGTGTATAGCGAACACAAGCAATAAAATATTTGTAAATATTTCACACAGATATTTTTCACAATATAAGCAGAACACTCTACTCCTAACAACTAGTATAGCTGTGCGCAATCCTGGCCAACGGGACGCTGATGCTGTTTTAATATTTGAAGATATACATTTTTGCCATGTATACCAATCAGTTATGGATAAATACATCCCATAATTTTGCTCAGCTCACTCTGCGAAGGAATGCACATAAAAGATTCTTCATTCCAACACCTCGGTATGAATAATCGTGCTAAATACAAATATAAAAACACTATTATGAATGTTATACATTTACATTTTAAAACAGACCTATGCTAGGCTACTTGTAGAATGTAGCCGTTTTTATTCTACGTCATTACGCCATTAAGGAAAATCAAGGCTACCAAACAACAATGGATCGTAAATGAAACCGAAACAATGAACGTGTGTAGTCTTCTTCAGATACTACAAGCTACAAATAGTTTTACAGTTTTAAAAATGTTATAAATCTGAACACTAGACTCGGCAGTTCTGCTTATAACGTGGTGTCGGTTCAAAACGTGTGTGATATCAAGTTTACCTGAGTCCCAAGTTCGGGCGTTAAAGCAGCTCTCTCCTCAGTAAAGGCTAGCCAACAAGCCGAAGGAGGAACCGACTCTCTTTATATACTCCGCAGTGTGAAACCAAGTGTCACCCCGGAGAGTTGGAATGCGTTTCAGGGAACACGTCCTTAACTAACCAAAGACTACCAGGGCCTCTCGTGACCTCACTGAGGAGTTTTGGTTTTGCGCTTTAAAAATGTATTCATAATTCATGCGCTATCTCAAATGTTTCTTTCTATGAAAGTGTCATATTTCATTAACCCATTAGACGTAGGTAAGAAGATGATGTTGATGACTTTTATTATTCATAAAATGCGTTCAGCGGCCGCCTGCTTTTGAATTTTAAATTGCCATCTGTTATTAACAATGCATGCTTTATTAGGCCGCGGGAAGACTGCATCGGTTTGGTGTATTTAGGGGTATACATTATAATGACAGCGTATAAATATTATTCAACAGAAAATTATGCACGATCACTTTCTTTTAAACATATTTGTTTTAAACTTGACAGATTAAAACTGTTTTAAACAAACCACGTATAAAGTAATCAAGGTCGGCAACAGACTGACTTTCACAAGACAGACTATGAGAACGGCACATGCAACTTGTGATCTACCCAAACGTTATCTCTGAAGCTATCTTCCATAATGAGACAGATTTCTATTGTCCAAACGGAGTGACCTTTGTGAAGATTTGGCCGAGACCGGTTCCATGAGCAAATTACTTTCAAACACAGCGTTTCATTCCTTGAGTTTGTGGTTCTGTCAAATTTAAGCGCAGATGTGGAATTATTCACACAACGCCATGCTTTTGTTAAATTCAGCAGCTTTAAGTTTTTGGTTGTCATAGAAATAAATGCCCTCTGCAGTCAGACCATGAATAAATAAGGATGCAAAGTAAAGGGCTTTAGTTAAAAGGTTGTGTCACAAGGCTGTGTCACATTTTGTTACAGACAGAATATTTTTCAAGTGATGGCTCTCTGAGGAAAAGGTCACATCATTTTATTTAACCAAAAGAATAGTGTTCTAGCTTATTCCTGCAATGTCCTTGCTACATTCAGGGGACATATAAGAGACTGGACGAATCTGACCAGTGGAAGCGTGGACTTCCGTTCACTCTAACTAAACCTTTTGTTGTCTAATTAATAATTCAAAGCAACAGGAGACAAGCAAAATCTGTTTTGAGCCTTTTAGTATCAGCTGTACTGAAGATGAAGGTAAAATACAGGTAAAAACCTATTTTTGGGAGAGTGAGGTGATTTGAGCCACTGTAAC
This sequence comes from Albula goreensis, assembly GCA_022829145.1. Taxonomy (NCBI): domain Eukaryota; kingdom Metazoa; phylum Chordata; class Actinopteri; order Albuliformes; family Albulidae; genus Albula; species Albula goreensis. The sequence goes on along the minus strand of CM040743.1, from coordinate 45,016,944 downwards.
AGTGACACCATGATTTGGTCCAATGACTGTTGCTGTTACTAATGGTTTACGTTTTGTTGTTTCTTCAACACAAGCGGTGAGTCCCCTCAGGTTTAACTGTGCATGTCATCAGATACACCACAGCACAACTGAAGCGGTGGCAATCCAAACCTTTTCCACACAAAGTCACATTGCGTTATCTGCGGGGCTTGAAGCGAGGCATCAAATCCTCTGCGTCGCCTCACAAGCCCTGAAAAAAAAGTGTCTGTGACTACAGACGGCATGCCAGAGGAGTCACATATTGAACTCGTCCTTTCATATATCCTCTGTGACGCACCCCTCATTAGAATATTGTCTAATATGTGTTCTATTATGGAATTAACATGCATCTAACGCGGTGTGAGGACGGCCGTATGCGCACTGTGGACCGGTGCAGTGTTTGATTTGACAAGTGGAAATGTCGGCTGGATGCGACTCACACGCACATACTTAAATCTGCCCCCAACAAAATAAAAAAGGAACCTTTGATCAGGCTGGCGCCTGAGGGAGCGTGAGGGAATAACATTGGCGTCTAAATCAGAGCACCATCTGACGGGAAAATCTGACAAGCAGCATTCATGTAAAATTTAGCGTGGAGATGGTCTGGAAGCCCTGCATCCATGTCCCCTTCTTGTCGTGTCATCGTTATGTGTTGGAGGCAGTGCAGTGTAAAGGTCTGGCAGCTGGTCCTGCAAAAGAGAGGTTGCAGGTTTGATTCCTGGGTAGCATTGCTGCTGCACTCTCCAATTGCTTTAGATAATGGGTAGTGTACAAAATGTGTAAGCTGCATAGGTTAGGGGCTGGTGCTAAATATCAATGTGTGGGAATAACCATCATGCCCCTGGTTTCAGTGTTGTATCCAGGTAATCACTATCCTTACTAAGAGGTTGCAGGTTTGATTCCCAGGTGAGAGCACTGCTGTAAAAGGCCTCTACTGAGAGTAAAGGCCTCTACTGTCAATGTGTGTAAATAATTTACTTGTACTGTGGTTTCCCAGCTGTGTACATAAAATGTCTTTATGCAGATTTTGCTTCGGAGAATGGGTATTGTGTAAAATGTATATGGTTCACAGGGTGAGGGCCTATTGTTACATGTCAATGCGTGTGAACCCCCATCTTATGCCCTTGGTTTCCTTGCTGTATCCAGGTAACCAACCTCACTAATTACAGTATGTGTCATCGTGGTGTTTCTTTAAAGACATGTCAAAGGCACATACTGTTTTCTTAGCCATGTTGAATGCCCATGCAGTAAGTCGCTTTGCTTCAAATGCGTCTGCTAAATGCTAGATTGCAATTTGTAATCCTCTCAGAAGAGTGACCTGGTCCATATTTTTTATTGACAGGATTATTCATCCCAAATTTTTACCCAGAGCGAGTCAAAGGAGGGTGGGCCGATCTCTTGAGTCTGCCTTCTGCCATTATTTATTTGTATCTGTTACACATAGAGAGTTTTCCTTTGCCATATTCTCTCTAGGCTTGTTTTTCTTCTATGGTTTAAGGCCATGGGCTGCAGAGATGTGTATTGTGACATATTTTATGAAATGTGCTATACAAATACATTTGGTTTGACTGATTTCGGTCTCACAAGCTGGATGGTTTATAGACCCTTCCCTTCATTTATCCAACATGAACATGTTACAATTTTGACTTTTTTAAATAACTATCTCCATCAATGGTACTGAGTAGAAGCACCAGACTTTTCTACCAACCTGCATTCCCTCCTCAGAGAGGAAGTCTGCCCCCTAGAGGCAGCTCTAAGTACTGCCAAACATAAATCTCTTTCTGTAAATTCTGAGCACCTCAAAACTGGAAGCAGCCACCATCCCATGATCCTCTGCTGTGGTCACATGACAGGTCCCCTACTATCAAGTCACGAGATCTTCTGGTTTGGTCTAATCAGAAAGGAAGAGGCCGTGCAGAGAACACTGACATGATTGTTTTTTTGTCCTCCAAAACACCCTCACTGTGAGCATCTGCAATGAAAATTATAAGGAAGTCTCGTGTCACATTAATGACTGTTTCACACCACTGTTTAGTTAACTACAGTGAGTCTCTAGCTCAATGCGGATCTAGTTTTATTTAATCTTGGCTTTTACTGTCCTTTTTCACCATGCATTTCCTCTAAATGTAGGGTGACCACATAGCCCTTATTTCTTGTATTTCAGCCATGTTTCTGGTGGCCAGAATTTTTTGGGAAAAAAATTAAATATCCTGTATTTAAAGACGGCTATAAAATATGTGTAGTTTTTCCAAATGGTTTGAACTTTTACGTCTAGGTGTTCACCTACAAGCCCCAACACCTAGGCCAAAAATTGCTTTGCCTGCATCCCTTTATTACATTGTTTTTGTTGCTTGGCCAATCATAGATCAGATATGGTCGCCCTGCTTCGATGAAGACTGAGTTTATACCCTGATGCTCACAGTCTGTGGCACAGAACAGGAAGTCAAAACGGCTGATTTGAGATAACACCACTGTGTGCATTCACACCTTAGAGCATTGTTGTCAAGGTCCAGTCATAGTAGGCCACAGTATTTGCCAGCTGCCAATAAGTCACTTATTAGATTCTATACACTGTGTTGCCATGGCTTACAATAGCTGCTGATGGAAAAAGAAACCACAAAAAAAAAAAAAACCTGCAGTCCTCTAGGACATGAGTTTGTGACTCTTGCCGTAGAGGCTATGGTCATTGTCAACCCTCCCGCTGCCTCCTCTTATAAGTTGATTGATTGACCTTGTTGGTCATTACAAACTCACACCTTCAGCCTGCTTGAGGAGAATGGACTCCCCCTCTCAACTCTGGTTCCTCCCAAGGTTTCTTCCAATCCGTTTCATGTAAGGACTTTTCCCTTGCCACTGTTGCTTAAAACTTTCTTTAATAGGATGAAGGCCGGGATCTATTTTAAATCATTTTGTGACAGATGTTTGTGAAATGCATTTCACTAATAGGTTTGCTCTGACATTACTTAATTGTACTAGGAGGTGAATGAATTCACCTAATGTTGAAGCATACTGTAGAGAGTGGTGTTTTTTAAAATGACAGTGCCACTCTCAGCAGAGCATAATTCGTCCCCCAACGGTTTTAGAAGGATGATGCTAACGTTAACTATATGCCCGTGTCCCTCTCAGCCTCAAGGTCTGAACTCAATTCAGCAGCATTTAGGAGGCATTCTGGGATGTCGCCTGAGACTGTGTTTTCCATTTCCAACGACCGAGCGCTGAGCTGATCGACTTTTCTCGTCCGCATTCCATTCGCGCGTGAAACCTGCAGAGTCATCCGAGGGCAAAAAGCCACGCGCACCGCTCGGGTTAAGTTAGGACTTTTTTTGACTGCGCTCGAGCCCGCCCGTCGCTCGGTAACCGTGTTTGCGCCGAATTATCTCCCGCATCGCCATCTGTTTTAGGTGTTTCCTCTTTATAACGCGGCCATTAACAGGAAGCCAGCCAGCTGCTTCTCCGTATCGCCGCGGGTATCCTGCCGCCCGCGAGGCTGTTCTGTCTCACTGGGGGAAACTCGGCTAAACGGGTTCTGATTAATTAAAAAGGAACCAGAGGGGAACTGCCAAGAACCCTCTCTCCCTTAATTGAATATAAAACTACATCTGGATAACCATTAAAAAAACAAACACACCTCTGTAAAATTGTTTTCAAAATATATTTAATTTTATTTATTTATATTCTATCATAATTTTTTTTTTTTTGGATTGGGCAAACAGATGTGCTGAATTCCCAGAATCCAGGCCTGCTTTTCCAATGAAAGTAATCGGAACGATGTATCTGTTAGCCCGGGAACCACTTCAGTTTGTTGGTTCTGTGGCTCCACTCCCCTGCGTCTCAGGCACAGATGGTGTACAAGCCCACCTCTGAAACCTTGTAAGGATTGCACAGAAGCTGTTAATTATCCTCATCTTTGTCTTATTTGTTGTATTCTCTTGGATATGGGCCTTCAGTTAATGTCAAAATAAAAGCCCACTCTCACATACCCAGTTTTCCTGTGCGTCCTTATTGCTTACTTTCTCTGGGCTCCTGCTGTGGAAGGTCCTTGACCAACACGTCGACAGCGGATGTGTTGAGCTTAACTGTGCGTGAAGCAGAATTATTTTTCTTTAGATTACCGAACTATGAAGGCTGTATTCTCTGCACCAAGGCCGTGAGAGATTGTTAAGCGTTCTTGTTAATATTGCTTTTGACAGCTTTGATTAATGACTGCTATTAGGGGCACTTCCGGGACCCCCACCACCCTCTCTCCCCTTTGATAGTGGGTAACATTGGTGAACATTTTGGGCCCCTGTCTGGCCCTGGTATTCACCCCATGTTACAGCACCAAAATCTAACAAATAGTTTATTGGTAGGGAAAAAATGAATACACATTCAGGGGTTTTATTTATTTATTTATTTTTTTAATCGTAAGAAATCGAGTCTGTCAAAACTACAAAAGTAAGTTAATCAAAATAATTCTGAAAGGTTTAATTAAAGACTAAGGATGCCAGTGTGATTTCTTGGTTTTGATTGTGCTTCATAAATGTAGCCATATTGCTCAAATGAATCTCTTCCTTGTTTAAATAGAAATCGTTGTGCATTTGGTTTTAATAGCAATGTAGTTACTATGGTAATTAAAAGAAAGTTCCTTTATAGGACTGCACATGCGCAGAGCCATAAATTGTTAGCCAGGCCTTGGGGCACACGATGTCCTGGCCTCTCCAATCCCCAGGTCTCGTGTCCGTAGCACTACTCAAGTAAGTCCAGAGCTGGAAGATTCTGCGTCTCCGCGAGTCTCTTAATTTGGCCCCCATCTGGTGTTTTACCTAAATCCTCTGATTTGGCTGACCCACCCGTACCTCTCCGTCATATCTTCATAAAAAAAACGCTTCCAGAAAAAGTAATGCGCTGTCCGGGCGCCTTCAGCAATATCGTGTATATTTAATTATAAAAAGACACAAATCCACCACCAACCGCCGCCCCCCTCCCAAAAACCCAACCCAAAAAACTATACAGCACATGCATACTGTACCGTTTTTGACTTTTGGAATCCAGCAAACGCCATTAAACAGGGAGTATTGATGTAAGAACAACGGTAATATGCGTAAGCGTTTCCGTACAGATGCGCGTTTAAAGCGTTATTAATAATGTGTTGCAGTCTCTCCTTCAGCCCCCTCCCTCCCTCCCTCTATCGCTCCGCTCTCTTCCTCTCCCTCCCTCCCTCTCGCTCTCTTTTCTCTATCAGACGACAAGACGCTGCACGGGATCGTAGCACGATAGGATAGGACGCTGTTTTAAGGGACAACTGTATTTCAGTGCCGCGGAGCCCACGGAGTAGATAGGACAGCATAGAGAGAATGATTTTCCGGGGAAAAGGCTTATCGCCACGGTCGATCAGGTAAACGGACAAGCTCTGCGACGCGGTGATGAAGTTACCGAGGATGGCACTTGACTGAAAGATTCAGGGACGAGTTCTGATTGTCCCACAACAAGCAACAAGGAATACTTTTTTTCTACGTTTACCTCAGGTGCATCCGAACCACGTCTGATACACCTGGCCCGAGACGTCATGTAAACGATAAGGAATACCACGGTGTTTCTGCAACTGTGTCAAGAAACTGAAGGCTGAAGTATGTGGGGATTTAGTCTTTCAGATCTGAAGTGAAGCCTACCACGGGTAAGCTCGTGCTGAAATACATATCTGCAATGTCTGTTTTTTTTATTTCGAAATCAACTAAAAAAAATATCGCATCATAACCATGTCAGGATGTTTTTCTTCTTTCGTGAATATATATTTAGGTTAGAGTGCCACTTAACTGAGATTTCTCGCAGTTTTTTTTTTTCTTTTTTTTTTTTTTTGTCAACGGTGCGGTGTTGTTGACGCTTATGGAATGACAGTCGTGCAAATGGAAGGGAAAATGAGAAAGCGACATTTTTTTCAATAGCCTTAAGGACAGGACCCTGCAGATTAGTGAAAGCGTGTTTCATTGAGGAAATGGGCTGACTTGAGGCATTCATGAACAGCTCCGGTTTAAAAAGTAGATCAAGCTGCGCTTCGCTATTATTATTATTATTATTATTATTATTATTATTATTATTATTATTATTATTATTGATAGTAGTCATATTTGTTATATTTTCTAGAGCTTGGAATTTATGTCACTCAAATGCACAGTTTAATATTAGGGAATGCAAGAAATATACAATTTTGTGCACACTTCATTTAAAGTTAATTAATGGCAATGACTCATTATTATGGAAAGTTTTTACATGTTGTCTGTATGTTTTCCCCAAGATATTTCCTAACTGGCCGTGTCCAAGTTCCACTGATAATGAAGATTAAACCACGGCCAAATATCTTTTCTGTTCGCTGGCCGAGTACGGGTTGACATTGCCTCTTCCAAAAGGAAGTTTTGTCAGGAAGAAGGCCGAAACTGTCAGTCTTATAAACATTTGTAAGAACGGTATGCTTCTTCTTGCTAAACCACATCTTTTTCCACATTGTAAAAATGTAGTTGCATGTCACGTTGTGGTATTTATGCCGAAGTTTACATCCAAGTCTACCTTTGTCTATTTATATTTATCAAGTGCTTCATAGTAAAATAGTCGAACTAATTCCTTTAAGATGATATAGAGACACACACAGCAGATGCGCGTACGCCGTAGGGTCAGCATGTCTATCTGTGAACCTGAAGAAAAGATTCGATTGTACTGTCCTCTAGATGGCGATAAATTTAAAGTTCTTGCTAATAGTGTGGCACGATGGGTAGACACCATGGTCAGCCCCAGTGTTTGTTGCGAGTAGGTTTTTTGTGGTGGCTGTGTTAGTTCGGTGCTGTATTGAGTCAAAAGTCCTACCAACGTTAAAGCAGTTCAATGTGCTGTTTGCAGCGTAGAACCTGAAACAGCTGCGTTGACAAGGCTGAACCTGGAAAAAAATAATCCAGATAACATACAACATACAAACTTTGCTAGCCCATGGCAGGTTTGTCATTATGTCCGATTCAGCATGTTGTTGAAGCCAGTATTTTAAATCATTAAATAATTGATGGTGAGTTGATATGGCTTCGTACCTGAGTGCGATTTAAGTTGCAGACAGCAGCTCTGAGGCCTTTTATCTCACACACACTAAAGCTCATCGCTACGGAGAGTACTTGCAAACAATAGCTACAACAAAGACAATTCGTTTCAGACAGTAAACACAGAGACTTTGCCAGCGAACTGTTCGGCTCTACCCATAATCCCCCAGAGGACATTTGATACACAGAGAAATCCTTTGTAATCACAACACTGGTGTTATCTGCCAGAGTTTGAAAATGTGAAAGTCCATGTGTTTTGCAGGGTCTTCTTATGTTTTCTTCTTCTTCTTCTCCTCCTTCTCCCTTCTCTTTTCTGGTGTGTTGCTGATATCATTTTCTCAATCACAGGTAAAGGAACCATTACAAACTAGGGGGGTATTAAAATGTATTTTTGCATCTTTCAAATATCTCCCACTCCTAGAAAAAAAAGGTTCCTAAAGGGTTCTTCACTTGTCCGGCTGGGGAACCCTTAAATGTTCTTCTTTGATATGGATTTCACTCACAGGTTCTCTGTAGAACCTTATTCTGAGGGTTATATAAAGAACCCCTTAAAGATATCTGTATCTAAGATGAACCTTTAAGGGTTCCCCCAGCAGGACACCTTTAAAGGTGCTTGAAAGCACTTTACATCTAAGAGTGGGCTTTCCTTCTTTGTATTGTGTGCATACAGATGGCCTCTGCTTTTAGTTTAGCCAGAGATGCATCCAAAGAAGTGTGCAGAAGGACCGTCTTCATGCAGCAGCACTTGCTGATTCTGAGACACAGGCATGCCATAGCATATGGTATGGTGGTATCTATCTGGTTTTGTATCTGGGTCATTTGATTTGCAGATGCAGATATTTTATACGAGGATGAGAGGAAATGGGAGATGATGATGTTTATATATGTAAATGTATGTAAATACATATTGTGCTGCTGATAATTCCTCTTTAGATTTTGCAGGTGTTTGGATTTTCCTCCTCAGATTAGGACATGGTTAAAACCCTCTCTCAATCTGCCAGACAGTAGACCACTTTTCTGATTGAGAAAATCTTGGTGGAAAGTCTGTGGGACTTTTCGCTAGTGGGACTTTTCCCATGGATTCAGTCTGACTCATTTATTTTTTTTGTAATTTTAAATATTGTCATATTTTAAGTATTGACCCAAGTGTCCGCTCCCATCCACAGCTCGCTGGGGTACACAGTGTAAGGTTTTACAGTGTTAATCTTGACTGGTATCTCGGTTATAGGAGAGCAGAGTTTAATGAGGTTGTACTCACACTCTCTTGTCTGGCTGTGCTGTTGCCATTTCCATTCCGCTGAAGCTCTTAAACTCCTGTAGACGCACTTAGGTTGTCTTATCTTATAAGTCACTCAAGATAAAGGCACATTCTAAATGGCTATAATGCAATGTAGAGCAGTAAAAAAAAAAGAAAAAGAAATGTTTCCTTTTGTTTTGTGTATAAGATTTTATAGTGTTTACCTTGACTAGTATCTCGGTAATGTGAGAGCAGAGTTAAATACATTAGTGCTTTAGTGATGTTGTATCTGCAACCAGTGTTCTCTGGTCTTGGTGTGTTGTTAGCCAGTTTTGCATCACTGGTACTCCTCAACTCTTATTGCCAAACTTAGGTTCTCTTATGTGATAAGTCCAGATGAAAGCATTTTCTAAATGACTATGAAATAATGTAGAACAATAAAAAAAAGGCAAACGGTTTTCTTTTGTTTTGAATTTTGCATGTGTGTTGGTGAGCCAGGTGAACTCCTCAGTGAGAATGGAAGGCTGACCCTGTATACCTGCTGGGCTCTTTCAGTCAGGCTTATAGTCCCTCACCTGAGTCCTGTTCTCAGACAGGATGTTCTTTTGTTATAGTCACTGTGGGAAACGGCAGAATGCTTTGTGTCTGCAGAGACAGGAATCATTACTCTGATAAGGTTAGCTGAATAATCCACCTCCAGCTTTCACATTCCACCCAAAACATAATAATATCTTTTGAATAATATTTCAAAATAGTATAATATAAAGCAGTGCCTTTGAGGTGCCTTTCACAGAGTAAAAGTAATGGAATGTAATGTATGCTTACATCCTCTAGGGTATCGTTGCGCTTCGACCCCAAACTTTGCTCTTGTGTTTGCATTCTGATAGGAGGAGAGGGGCCCCTGCTAAGTGTCTGAAATGCAAGAGCACTGCGTATGTCACAACTCAGAATCCAGCCAAAGAAAAGGCACATAGGCAAGCAGCAGCACAGAAGCATGCCAAGGCATTCAGCATGATGTGTGCATTTTGAATTTCTGCATACACAGCCACTTCGCTTCATGTTTCCCTAAGCCGAATGTTCTTCTTTGTCCTTTAATCTAGAGACAGAAATATTGATATGTGCTGGCAGAGTGAAGGGAACAGGGATCAGAATCAAGTGTTCCTAAATCTCTGTGACTTGCAGTGAAAGACACATAACGGCGGTTAAAAACTATGAGGAAGCAGCCCCCAAATCACGATCCTCTTCAACGGCAATGGAGGAATGAGATTTAGTGAGGGCACAAATGGGCAGAGCTAGCGTGTGTTACCAGTGCCTAACCAAGCAAAACTAATCAATGTATGTCGGTGTGTCGCAAGGAAAATATTCTGCCTTTTGATTGGTCCAGAGAAGTGGCTGACAGCTCATTGTAGCTCTATCCTTTGCAGGGTTCATGACACTTAATTCAACCATCATTACTTACCACACATCTGATGTATCTCTTGTGCCTGTCGGTTTGAATATTGTGGCTGGCTCTGTGCATTTGGTGCATTATAAGAGTGAGTAAACTCAGTATGACCGAATCTGCATATTTATGTAATAACACACAGCATGTTATTATACGCCATGTCACAAGTGGCTAACCCCAACCTCATTACCGAGAGTCCATAGAGTCTGCTTGTTTTTGTTTTGTTTTCATCTTAAAATAACAAGCCATTTTAGTTTGAATAAAACGAGTGGGGTGATTTTCCTCTGCTAAATAAGCTGTGATAAATTACCAATTAAGCGCTAAGTAACAAAGAAAATTAGCAAACCCTGCGCTCCCAACCCCCCAATATAAGTTGTGACTGACCTGTGTTTCATGTGTCAAAAACAAATGTTTTCATCCAAATCTCCAAAAGACAGTTCTAAGTGATGATACCTTTGGGATATATCGCCCTCTCCTCTTGTGCTTCTACTGAATGAAGGTGACAAATCTGTTGGTTTCTCAGAACTCGTCGATCACAATATTTAAGGCATAACTGAACTGTATCCAGTACATTTTCGGAATCCATCCTCCACAATGGGGCTTTATGACATCATCATCTTTGGCAGGGCTCGGCACATTTTCTTTGTTGTGGCCGAAGATTTATACGTGACACATCAGAAATGAGACAGATAGATTAGTCTTATGTTGACGACCAACATATTGAATAATGATTTTAGGCTGGAGCTTTAAGGACCCCTGTTGATGTGGAGAAGAGTGAAAAATGATCCCTGAGGAAAATCCAAAGTGCCAATTTTCTCCCTCTCCCAGTAATGTTCACAGGCCTGCCACTAGTAAAAATGAACCTTCGGTTTTTACATCTCGCCTTCACTGCCGGCATTGACAAGCCACCAAAAGCAGAAACAAAATAAACTCAGCTCCTCAGAAGACCATATTTCTTTAATTCTGCTTCCAGCTAAGGACGTAACAAAATTGTGACTATATTTTAAAATACAAAAAAAAAAAAAAACAAATGTGAAGTCATTTTGGGAAAATGGGCTTTTAACAACTCCATAATAGGTGAAGCTACAATTATTTCTCAATCAGTTAAACGTTTTGACCAATCAAATTAGCTGAATGGAGTGATTGGTCGAAATCAGAAAGCCACTGATAGGCCACATAAAGCACTGTGGTTTTTGTACCACACAACCTCCCTGAACTAGGGCTAGGGTTATTCTTAGAAATATAGCATTAATGAAAGAAATAAACAACGATGTCTTGTGTTTAATTAAAGCTTAAGAGCCATGTCTATTTATATTAATTTAAAGTAATGACACGGGCGTCAGTAAGTGAGTCACACTCCCTAAGCATCTTGATAACACTGATGAACATTTTTATTCAGCCCTGGCCCCTCAGAATTGTCCAGAACTGTCGCCCCTTTAAAAGGCCCATGCTGTGTTTTAATCTGTGCCCACAGGGCGTTTTAGCCAACTTCTATAAAAAAAATCTGAGAAATTTATTTTGGGATGGGTGGGATGGGAAAGCGAGGCTTCATCATGAAACCCCATAATGAACGGAGTTAGAATAAGCTGTCAATAATTCACTTCGGTATTTTGTCTCCGCTTCGGGTTTCATTAAAATGTTTAATTAAGTGCTAATGAAAGCTGCTATGTTTAAGATCAATTTCCGATAGTACAAGCCGAGTTTGGAAAGTTCAAGAAGAAGAACTTTTTTTTTCCCCGTGTTCCTTAGATGTGTACTCTAAGAAGTGACTTCTTGACAGAATTATGAATTTGACTGTGGAGAAAAACCTGAGTAGATCAATGATTTTGCAATTATTATAATGAATTGTATTATAAAAAAATAACAGTGATTACGAGAAGGACAGCAAAATGCAATTACTTGGGGGCAGATGGGAGGAGCTTCTCTCCTGTGAACCTGATCAATAAGGAAACCCTAATCCATACTCCGGTTATGTGGGAGAAATATAAATTTATGCTCTGTTGTCATGGTACTCGTTCAATGCCCTGGAAGAGCAACAGTGTTAAATTTCAGTTTTCACCTGAAATTCCACCTTGAGTTGTTGATAAAAAACCAAACACAAAAAAGGGGAAAAAACAACCATGTAGATGAAGAGATGAAGCCAATGCTCACAGTTAAAGACAAGTTTAATTACACAGCTGGGCACGGGAGCACAACCATGTTCAATGAATGCAATGTGTGCTCAACGTTTATGCGGTTTGTACGGATACATTTCCATACCATGGCCAGGCGGACCCAGGAAGTGGGGCCCATGTATGGTAATGGGGAACCCTGCATTACCCAGATGGCAGGTAGCAGGTCATTGTCAAAAGGTGCCATTTGGCTCTGGTCGAATGTGGCGACCAGATAACCAAAGATCAATTTAAACTGTGGATCTCCAGTGCCTGGAACAAGTTTAGCTGCTCGACAGAGTTTGATGGTCTGTATTGTGCACACTGTCCTGATTGATTATCATTCATCTTTGCCTTGTCTGTTAATGTCGTGATTCTGCTTTGTGGGAAGTTGTTCAACTAATTGGCTGCTTCCACTCCTGATGTAGGAGTCGATTCTTGACGCTCGGTGTAAACAAAATGCATTACCAGGCTTAGCTGGAGTGGGCAGAGAGTTTTCACATGAATCCTAGCTTCTTGGCTTCTTTAATATTGCTTTTACACGGGAAGTCAAGGAGTGAAAATGTCATTGAATGCTTGTGCGTTTGTGTGCATCTATTTCCAGCTGGTGCAATGGAAACATTCCGTCAGCAGCGATATGCCAGTCCCCCTGTTTGAATAACCATAAGCCGGTACAATTAAGGAGGCTGAGGGACAGCGCTAAATAGTTAATGTTAACAATTAGGGTAGAGCTTAAGGCTTAAGAAGCTGACTCGGTGTCCTAATGCACTCTCTATTGATGTTGGAGTCGTTGGGAGAAGACAGGTGCGTGTCTAGCGTTTCTTTGTTCTATTGAAATCCTTACCTGTTTATGGTTGGAAGGCTGTAGCACACCTTTGTATCTGCACAGCCTCAGAAGAAACGGTAGAGGGATATTGGGTTCAGCAGTGTAGCAGTGTAGCATGTCTTAGTCCAGTGCCCGGAGGTCCACGGTGTTCACTGGGTTTCTGTTTTCACCTCAAATCCTACTGCTTTGTTTCAGACCCAAAGAAACCTGCAAGTACAATCTGTCATTCCAAATCAGAGAGGAAAAAAGAAAGAAAAAAAAAACAGTGAAACGTAGCAAAGGATGGTACTCAATCAACCAGAGATGAGGTGTAGCTCCAAGAACTTTCTCATAAAAATGTGTAAAACATCTTATTTCTTTCATCCATAATTAAAAACATTGGCACTGACACAAACAAAGTCTGCAAGATGGCAAAAACAATATTTTTATAAACGATAGAACAAAACATTTTTATAATTATACAAGCAATTTTTTTTCAGTTGCAATTAAAGTTAGGATACTGCTTCAACTCATAAAGTCAGAACAATCCTAGTTCTTTGCCTGAAATTATTGTCTCAGTCGATGCTCTTATCCAGCAAAAACATAAATATATTGAAATGTTATATATCAGGGGTGGCCAACTGTAGTCCAGGGTGTGGCTGGTTGTTTAGTTCATCTCAAAATCAGCAACCAATTATGACCCAAGAAAGCAGGTTCGGTGAGTCAACGCTGTAATCAACAACCATACGATAGCTATTCAGTTTAGGGCTGAGTCGCATCAAAAACCAGCTAACGCTGTAGCTCTCTATGCCCAAGGTTGACCATCCTGTATTTGCATGACATCGTTCGTAAAACAACATACAGTCATTCAAGGCTTCGTGCTTTGCTTCGGGATACGACAGTAGTGCATTCGTATGGCTCAAACCTATGCCCATATGGATTATGAGTCGTGACCTATAACCACGGGCACGTTGCCTCTGTCTGCAGACGAAGGCGGTCTTTGAGATCCTCCCATGGTAATTAAGTTGATGATGAAAGAGCTATCTACTAAGCCAGCAATAATCCAAATTAAATTACTCTTCGGAATGAGACATGGGGAGGAAGACTCAGCGCTCATTTTCAAGTACCAAAGCGGAAGAGGCCCACAGAGATTTCCAAAGACCATTTTCATTAGAGGGGCACTATTGAAGGAGGAGCATGTATTCTGTTTGTGCCATTTTACTGGTGATTTCATGGAAAAGTTTTGTCTGTCTCCACACAGGTAGGGGCAGGCTTCGATCAGAATTGGGTTCCATGTTCTAGTGTAGACAAGGGCCCCGTCCACACTTGTTATCAGCATGTTAGCCGATCACAATAGGTCAGTGGAAGCATAATCACCAGCCATGGCTGTTGAGGCAACATAAAGGCCATGCTTAGCTCCAGAAAGGAAGAATGTTAGTCAAGCCGGTTATTGCTCTTTGGCGCCCTCTTCAGGCCAGCCAGGTGCCATGGGGACTCATGAACCAATCACGTGTTGACTTCATGTTTCTCTGGTGGCATGGGCGATGTCAGAGTGGTGTCACATCTGCAGTGTGGAAAGGAGTGGGGGCTGGTCACCATGGCAACAGGAGGAGTCACAGGTGTATCACTGTCTTCCTCTGGCTGTGCGAGAGTCAGCCGCTGGATGGGACTGTGAGTAGCTCATTTCAGGGAGTGAGTGAAGAGGGAAAAATGCAGAGCGCAAGAGCACATTGTGGTTTGGTGGAACGGAGAGAAGGTGAGAGGGTGAATAAGACAGGCATTACGGACACATCACTGCCTGATGTAGCCAAAACTGGCTCTATGTTGCTGTATGTTGCCGGTTATTACTTAAAGCCACAGTATGTAGGGGGAAAAAAATTCCCTTAACAGTGCTAACAGATCAGCATGCAACTAAGCTTTCCATAAGGTCTCACACAGCCATGCTCATTCGAGCCATGCAAACTGTGTGTGTGTGTGTGTGTGTGTGTTTGAATTTTGCTGATGTTGTTGGTTATCTCATGCTGCCTGATGTTGCTCTAGGTTGCTTTTTATTGGCTGATGTTGCTCTAGGTCGCTTTTTATTGGCTGATGTTGCTCTAGGTTGATTTCTATTGGCCGATTTTGCCAGATGGTAACGCATGTGTGCCCCCTGCCTCTTTGAGGGGCTTGAAAAGTCCAAGTTAATTACTTTCCCATTTTATATTAAAGCTGGTGAAATTCACAAACCTCATCATCCCATTAAAAGAGGGAGAAAAAAAAAGATCAAAAGAACCACGGGCTGTTTTAGCCTCTCCGTCTGTCGTAACCCTTAAACTGGGTTAGCGGGAAAGCGCCGGACTTAAAAGAAAGTGTGACTCTGCAGCAGGCCCGCTCGTTCTTATGCATCCATAAAGCGAGGCCCGTAGATTAATATGTCTAGGGTTTAAGATTAGGCTTAAAAGCCCATTCTGGGGGAGAGTATGTTTATGAATGTATGGGCATTTGTGCATGCGCGTGTGTGCCTGTGAGTGTGTGTGAGTATATGCAGGCATGTGTGTGAGTGCATATATACATATAAATACACACACATATATATACATATGTATATTGCACTCACTCAATGTATTTGATGTATGTATATATATATATGATTGTGTGTGTTTGCCTGTGTTTTGCAAGTATGTGCATGCATGCGTGCGTGTGTGTGTGCGTGCATGCGTGCGTGGGCATGCATGCATGTGTGTGTGTGTGTGTATGTGTGCATGCATGTACGTGCGTGTGTGTGTTTGTGTGTGCATGCATGCGTGTGTGTGTGTGTATGTGTGTGCATGCATGCGTGTGCGTGTGTGTGTTTGTGTGTGTGCATGCATGTGTGTGTGTGTGTGTGTATGTGTGTGTGTGTGTATGTGCACATGCAGATGTGCAATTGCACAAGTATTTTCTCCTGCGTTCCAGATTGCTCATAGCAGGCTGTGATGTTTCTAGATCGTCCCATTTTGCACTTAATCTCATTCACTTAATGGGCCGTCTGCAGATGTTCTTTTTTTGTGGGGGAGGGTGTGAAACAGGGGGAATCCTCGCAGTCAGAGCTGTCCAGGACAGCGTCTGCGGCCTAATTCTGGGCCCCCAACATGGCCCCTCCCTGTCCATAGACACAGGTTCCTGCCTTCTCCCCTACTCGAAACACCAGGCCTCTTCCGTCCGCTCTTTGAACCACGAACTCAGAGTAAAGCCCCTTTCCTGACTCTGTCAACTGGGTTTTTTTTTTTTTAAGAGAAAATAATTGAGCATTTTTCCTTCTTTCTGTCTAACAGAATCCAGAGCAAGATCATTTAAAATGGAGATGCACATCCACGTCCATCGTTATTCCATCTAGTGGAGAAGAGGAAGTCTTTACCATGTATAATAAAGATAATTGATTACATTTTCAGCAGTACACTGGGTGCTCCTTGAACTTGCTGCAGGGGAGGTAGAAGCAGCACACCCGTCCAAATCCATATTTCTTTGCTGGAGGGTGATGGGTGGCTGTAATTCGTTTCTCCTTTAAACCTGGAAACTTGCTGATGCGATATACAGAGGATCTATTTGGTGTAACTAATGATTTTTTCACACACACACACGCGCGTGCACACACACACACAATACCTATACATAGTAAAAAATTGTATGGTGTATTTAATACTCTTCACAAACAAACATACTTAGAACATATGCACAGTAAAAAGAAGTATGCTGTATCTAATGATTTTCATGGACACATACACACATATACAAACACACATATATAACTGAATGGCTTAATGGAAAGCTTGGAAGTTTGGCACTTTGATTGAACTTTTTACATTTGAATTGTGGGCAGTGAGTTGGAGGCGGCACAAAGTCAGTAAGGGAGCCATGGCCATCCTTCGGCCATAGCAACCCTGTCACTAGTGCCAGGGCGGCCGACTCCTGAAGTGCGATTCAAACGAACTCTGAGCAAACCCCTCTGGGCATCACTGTGGTTACCGCGGCGGCAGCAGCATCAGCAGCGGCTGGTCTGAAATGTATTCAGAATCGACCCAGACCGACCAGAGATGTTCCCCTCGTTAGCAACCAGCACCCGTGGCCTCCTCGAGCTTGCACAGTAATCACAAAGCAGAGTAATTTGTGTGTAAAAAGCCTTGCAAAGGGTTCAAACCAGGGATGTTGCTAGACTTGTAGCACTGCTGGGGCACAGGCCCCCAGTGCCCACATCCTCACACTTGCAATTTATGATACATTTTTAAAAACTAGTTATTTTTCACGTTCATTTCCTGGGGCACAACAAATTGTTACTGGGGCACGTGCCACTGTGGTCCACCCTACCTGAAACTAGCACCACAAACTGGAGTGTGATCTTGAGGGAGATCAAGGCCTTCAGCCAGGAGAAAATCAGTCTTACCTACAATCATGTGGAGAGCCTCCGGTGTCTTCTGGTTTTCAGTTGCGACTTGCAGCTCTATAGCTTGCTCTGTCAGTCGGTTGGTCGGCCCACAAAAATTTCCCCACCCTTTGGCGGCCACAGTTTTCGTCCTAGGAGACTGAAATTTGACATCAAGGTCAAGTGTGTGTGTGTGTGCGTGTGTGCGTGAAGGTGTGTGTTTCTGTTCATGCCAATTGGCTAAAAGGGGGCTTAACAGTGGGAGTGGCCTGGATTGAGCATTCGCGCTTGTGTATTTTCGACTCTAAAATCAGCAACTGGTTTAGAACCTGAGAAACCAGGTGAGGTGAGAATAAACCAAGTGCTTTAGCTGATCGCGTAAGTGCTGGGCAACAACAAAAACCAGCGCACCCTCCAGCTCTCCTTTGTCAGGACTGGCCACCCCTACAGTATAGGAGATAGGGCCTTTTCAGGCTAGATGCAACAAACAACTCAGGAAAACTCAGGACATTTTTTGTGGTGTACACAAAATCTAGATCTAGATTCGAGATAAGACATTCCACAACACCACCAGAGGTAGCAAACGAAGGGTCTGTGAAGGACGTCCCCCCTGAGCAGGTTGGCGAAAATCCCATCTCTCCCAAAATGCATTCTGTCCGTTACAGCTTCCTGTGTGCGCCCGTGTCTCGTCAAACTCGGTCCATCTCTCACGAAATATCTCTACGGCAGCGCGAACGCTGCATAAAAATGCAAATTTCTGATGTCGATCTCGAGAGAAACATGCTAAGTAGCCGGCTCTCCCCTGATGTAAATGAGTCTGTAGTCAGAACTGCCCTGAGGGACTGTTTTAGGGTGCCTGCTCTGCAGTCTGTATGAGGGTCAGCACTCACATAGTCTGCAGAAAAAAGACCTTCAGCCAAATTCAAAGCGTTATTAATGAGCACGACTGCCAAAAGCTGCACGTAATTTTCAACTTTCATTGGTATTTTGGAGACCACTGCCCTCCAATGCGTTCATTAATCAACAGGAAACAACCACAGCAAAGGCACGTAAAACTCTCAAAATAAATGTTTTTCTCGAGGACTTTCAGCAGCTCGGGGTAAGAGCATCTGCTAATCAACCGTAACGTTTTTGCGTGGTGTTCCCATTTTGGCAGCAGGTACAAACTGCATTGTGGCCTGGATGTTTTTATAAATTTGTTTTAACATTTTAGGCATTTAGCAGACATTCTGATCCCGAGGGACTGGCAAGGTTCACATTTATACAGCAGAACATTTACTGAAGCAGTTTATTCAAAGTATACCACTTAACATTGCAACAGAAGAACACCAGCTTGGATTTGAACCCGCAACCACTGAACTTCAAGGCAGTGCCCTCTGCACTATATGGGAATGTGTCACTTCACATCCACAATATGCTCTGTGAAACAGGATGTCATGTGATTTGGACGTTGTTATCAAATATTATCAAAGCTATATGGGATACTGTAGTGTACCTGTACTGATTAAATAGCCAAGATACCGTACACATACAGCATTGTATTTCAGCTGATGTATCTGTATTATAACCTTATGGGGTCACAGGCATATATGTGGTCGGACATTGCCCAAACAGATGTTATGTGGTGCATACCTGTGCTATACTACACTACCACCCTCGCTGTAGTTGACTCCATGAAGTAGCCAGTTTATGCCTGTGTGATTGTCACATGGAGAGGAGGGGTATTCGAGTGTGCGCTGTGTATGTCTGCACACGTGAATGTCTGCAACCTCACATGTGCTTTTGCTTTGTGCCTTGTACTTGGTCTGATTTTGGGGTCATGATGTTACGTTCGATTTTAGGCGTTCAGTGATTTTCGAGCTCTTTGAGAATGGCTTATACGGCTTACTTGTTAACACAATATCCATTTATACAGCTGGATCTTTTACTGAAGCTATTCTGAGTGCGGTACCTTGCCCAAGGGCACAACAGCAGAGCCTTACCTGGGAATTAAGCCAGCGACCCGTGAGTTACAAGCCCGGCTCCCCAAGCACTGGACCAGGGCTGGGTAAACTCAGAACTGGAGGGCCAGTTTTTTTGTTATCTATCAGTTACCCTGGCTCGGTCAGCAAAAGAATTGTATAAACCAAGGGAGATGGTTTATTCACATGTGGATGGAAACAAAAGTTTCAAATGTGGATATGAGAACAGTATTTGGCTGTCATTCATGAGCTTATCAAGAAATGCAGCTATCTCATAATCACATAATCCCGTACATGACTGAGCTAATGGAATAATTGACTGTAGAAGCTGACTGCAGAATTCCGGGAAAGACTCCTCCTTTCCCATCCCTTGTCTATATACCATAGTGGTGAACTGGGTTATGCCTTAGTGCAAACCCTACCCTGTTAGTGAATTAGTATTGAACACCATGGCCTTATATTTATGGAGGTCTTATCCTGTGGGTGGAGTACAGCATTGTGTACCATACACCAGAAGTACTGAATTTCTTTTACACTGTAGGGGAGTAGGTGGCCACTAATTAAGAGGACTCCATTGCTGCCACTAACGAGATTTCTGATCAGGGCCTTCGACTCGCACCGTGAGTTCACAGATTTTCTATCAGCAGTTAGAAGATATCGGGTCCCTGAATCGTGCTGCTTCAAGTGAAAACTGGGTCAACGGCCACTGTCCAATCAGCAGAAACTTCCCTTGTTTAACAATCTCAGTATCGACCGGAACTTTCTGCAGTCAAACCAAGGAAGGAACGCTGGGCACCATAGTCTCTGGTGGCCTCAATAGTAAACAGCGCTGCCAAAGATCCAGGAAGGAAATTTGCAGATAAGCTCGTAAAAGCATACTAAATTAATATAAGTCTGACACTGTCTGTTAATCCTTTTGTATAGTGTGTCGATAATTAAAACCTGCATATAGAATATTGCATTTTATACACATCAGGTCAAGTCATTAAAGAATGGAAATTGGCACACCCTGGTTGCTCATCCAGTAGAGCACATACCCCATATGGCCAAGGCCTTACTGCAGCGGCCTGGGCTTGAATCCGGCCTGGGCCTCTTGCTGCATGTCAAAAGCAAACGTCTGTGACACACAACAAACGTCTCTATGTCCTGTTTTCAGAAGATGTATCCACAAACAATGGAAAAGAAGGTTACAAAAGAAACACGTAATTACACCTAATTTAATCATTGGTATCATACTTAAGCTGCACCTTCACCTTTCTTTCCAGAAGTAAAATGAGGACACACTTTGAATTACATATTTAAAATATATATTTTTGAAAAAATGACAGTACTTAGATATACTTTGGAAAATTAACTTTTTTGTGAGGCAAAACACCTCATCCATGGGAAAGGCTTTGGCCACCTGCGTGGGCCTGAAAATGTGATTCTGTGTCACACAGTTGTTCAGCTGAAATGAGAATGTTATCGTTATTGGCATTATTGAAATATGCATAGTATGCAATTTGAGACACAGCTATAGCCGCACGGTAGGGGTCATCTCCTGCCGAGCCAGAACTGGGATTGGGGCCGGCCAGATTAGCGACCTGGTTGGTAGACGCGGCCGCAAAGCTCCTTCTATTTGACAGATGAGGTAAGGATTACTCCAGCTGCGTCGAAACGTTCCACAGACAGTTACGTTCCTGCAGCCCCGTCTCGTTCGTCTCCATTTCAGAAAGACCCCGGCATCCACGACCCAGACACAAAGCAGAGGACAGCAATGCGTTCCTTTTATTTAAAACAAAAAAAAACGTTTGTTTTTTTTTTTTTCAAAATTCTGTATCTCAGCATTATCGCTCGCTGAGATGTAGTGAGCGCGAGTCTGGAATCCCACCCGAGGTGTGTCAGCGGAAATGTTTCCCCTGACATGAATGACTGTAAACAAAATTAACCTCAATCAAATGAGCGATCTCCGCACGTTCGCATTATTTTAATGCCAAGTATTTAAGCTCTTCTCGGGGGTCACACGTCACGTGGGCTGGTGATTTTTTTTTTTTTTTTTACAGCTGTTTATTTCCTAGCGCAACGTGACTCTATCGGTTGTCCTCTACCACTGTCCCGATACAGTTGCCCTCCTGCAGCTTTCCCACTCAAACCCCTGGCCTACGAAGGGCCCCTCCAAAAAGAACCAAGCCTCCAGGTCTCACTGCACTGTACCAGATGCACCACAAGATCATGTAAATATACAGAGATTCAGGAAAATATGATACATGGGTAATTTAGGAGAGGAAATTTATTCAGAACAAATTTGAATGTGAGGGAATATAAATCCATCCACAAGAGTTCGGTTCAATATGATACAATGCAGTAATGTAATTCCACTCTTATTTGTCTCATGGCCCATCTTTTTTGAAGAGTTATAATGGTGTCTGCTCTGATCTTGGTGTGTTTTTTTTCTTCAATACATTTCATTTCCGTGCACAGTTACAGAGTCCCCTTGGCCTCTTACTGTGGTTCTAATGGCTGCTTTTAGCCGTCTGGGTTCTTTGTGTCTGAAGAGTTTGACCCGCAGAAATGAAAAATAATCCCAGGTCATACCGAGTGGTTGAATGGTCCCTTTTTTTTGAGACAGACGACTACATCGAACTGTGACAGTGACCCACTTCTGCAGCCTACAGTTAGACTAGGACAGGCAGACACACACACACGCATACACAAACACACACACACATGCACACACATGCACGCATACACAAACACACACATATACACACATTCACATATAGACACACACATACACAAACACATGCACATGTACAGACACACATACAGACATGCAAAAACTCACATACAGAGAGACATGAGGACGCAGACACAAACACCTACACATATGCACAGACACCAGCACATGCACATGCATGCAGACGCACACAAACTCACACATACATATACACACGCTGAAATGTACACTATGTCACTATACTCCTGTTAACTTTATTATCTATCCGGCTACAGCACAGCTGCTCACACAGCGATGGTCAGACACATACCCACATACATCCATGTTTCAACTGGGAAATGTAAGCAGGCATACCAATCAACAGTCCCATGGACACAACACAGATGGACAGATGCAAACATACATAAACACATAAACACACACACACACGTGCATACATTAACTCTGATGTGTAAGCATCTGTATACTTATGAACACAGATGGCCCAACACAGATGGATGGACACACACACACGCACACACACACACGCTATATATATATATATACACACACACACACACACACAAACACAAATACTCAATAACAGTCACCCCAAGATAGCATTTGTTTACAGCGCACTGTTTTGTAAACAAGCGGCTTTTGAGTAAAGCTCTCTCTCTCGCTGATCCGTTATCTCCTATAGCCAGTGTGGCTCAGCTCTGAATTTATCTTTCCTTTTTGTACAACAAAAAGGGGGAGAAATGCCACTACATAACCACCAAAAATTAGAAATATAATCCCAAAATATGCCCCCTACCCCATCCCAAAGAATTCCTAACATAAGCCCGCTACCTTCCCAAAGAACTCCCTAAATATGCCTGCCTCCAATCCCAGAATCCCTTGCAAAACCTTTTAAAGCCTGTTCAGTCCACATCTGCTAATGTTCCGTTCCACTTTGCCCGGATACAAAGGCCGATCAATTTAGCCTTTCAGCGTATAAATCACATTGTTAAGACGTGGACGGGGGAAATTGACTCTAGATCTGCACTCCTACCCTAAGACCCTTTTACTAAACCCTGATCTTGGCTCAGTTTTGCCTTTTAGGTGGTAACAGATAAAGTTACAATACAAACGGGAAACCTGACCCTAGATCAGTCGTTTTTTTTTTTTTAAATACAGGCTGGTT
Source organism: Albula goreensis (assembly GCA_022829145.1). Classification (NCBI taxonomy): domain Eukaryota; kingdom Metazoa; phylum Chordata; class Actinopteri; order Albuliformes; family Albulidae; genus Albula; species Albula goreensis. The sequence continues at coordinate 44,994,015 of CM040743.1, read as the reverse complement.
TTTTAGGAACATTTTAGGCCTTTGGCTCATAATGGATGAGGTTAGAATATGTTCCGTTCCTCTCTGCGCAGGTACAGAGGAGATTCCAGTTCATTTGTAAAATAAGAGCTTAGCGGTAGATTCAAAGGTACCTAAAGTAATGAGGTGCTCCCCTTGTATGTGCGTACGTGCACACCCACATGCTCACGGGCACGTGCTCACGTGCACACACCCTGATCTCCTGCGTCACTCTTTCAGAGATATAGCTGTGTGCCCTGGCCGGAGCTATCTGAGCACGGCTCTGTCTGTCTGTCTGGAGTTTGTGTTTTTTTTTTCAGTATTTTTTTTTTCTGGCCTTGGTCCTGAGCTGAGAATAGCACAGTAACAAGCGTGCCAATAGGTTCAGTATAACCTGTGAAGGGGCCGTCTGTGGTCCGCCAGGGCGAACAGACAGTGACAGAGTGTCAAGGAGAGTACACCTACGTTGCCTTGGGGATGGGTCTGAATTGGGTTTTTTTTTTTTTAAAGTTGTTGTGAGGTGCCTGTCCTGCATTCACCCCCCCATCCAAGCACCCACCTCTTAAACCTCCTCACCCCTCCTACACACACACACACACCACCTCCACCTCCCTCACACCTCCTGTGTGTTAGAGCAGAACATATTTACCCACTGGACTCTGTGATGCACACAGCAGAAGCTGCTGCTGTGGACTGCAATCAGTATACATGAGCTCCAAGAGTATCTCAAAGTAATCTTGCTGATCTAGGATCAGTTGCCCCTGTGCAAATCCTACCTTTATTCATTATGCACTGTAAAGGGAAAAGCAGATCTCAGATCAGGGCCAGTATGCATGAAGTACCACTGGATAAGCTCTGAGTAATACGTATAAAAAAATGGTTCGCACACAACAATGCGCTTTGCAAAAATAGATTACAGGGGTCCTCGATTACAGTAGTTCGTTTACGACTTTTAAGACGATTTTGTAAGTCGGAATTTATATTAAGTCAAGAGCACAACACATGAAAGACATATAAAATACAGTAATTAAACGAAAAGTAATAAAAAAGAGAGAGAGAACAATTTCTTATCTTTATTTCTGTGGTTTTTGAACCAAAAGTCGAAACTAGGTTTTTAATTAATTTATGGGAGTGCATCGTAACCACGAAACGTCGCAACTCGAGACCGTCGTAACCAGAGGACCCCCTGTATTCTTATTTATTGGTCAATTTAGGAGCACCAACAAATAAGAATAATATGTTTTTTGCCTTATTGTGTGCAAACAGAGACGAATGCAGTTATTGGTTTTGCGCACCTTTCCACCCTTAAACAGAGGTTGAGCACGATGGTATCAGTTTTTTAAAACTCTGAGTAAGGAATCAACCCAGGTTAAGGCTTACCTGTCACCCCAGAGGTGGACAACCTTTATTCCCTTAGATTAACCCTGGTCCAGTTACTCTCTGGAATACAGTATATGGAGTTTAGCACACTCAGCAATAGGATGCCATGTTGAGACCGTACCCTCCTTTGAAAAACATCAGAAAATATTGATTATCTTAAGGTTTTATGGCTACGAAGTTGAGTCCTCTCTGACACTAGGCTGCAGTCAGTGGTTCACCCATTCATCAGCTTTCTCTGAGGTCGGCCACACACACACTCACACTCTAATGAAAGATGCTGTTCTGTGCTTTGTAGTGATACGTTTCAGTATGCTTTGTAGTGATCTGTTTTGTTTTGTTTTTTTTTTGTGTGTTGATTTTATTTGATTTGATTTGTTTGTTTGGTTGTGTTGTGCTGTGATTTATAGTGCTGTGCTGCAGTTTGTTTTGATTTGAAATTGATTTGCCTGTTTCATTGAGCTATGTTTCTTTTCCACTTTGTTTTCTGTATTGATTTAAAGTGATGTATTTGTTGATTTGTCTTTCGGTTTGCTTTTGTTTAAAATTGATTTGATTTGAAACAAATGTTGTGCTGTGTTTTGTTTTGTTTTGCTGTGTTGTGCTGTGATTTGTTTTGATTTGATTTCATTTGAAAATGTTTTGTTTTGTGTTGTGTTATGTTTTGCTTTCATCTTTTGATTTGATTTGAAGTTGATTTGTTTGTTTTGTAGTGGTGTTCCATTTTGTGTTTTGTTTTGCTTTTGTCTTTTGTTTTGATTTGAATTCTATTTGTTTTGTTGTGCAGTGCCATGCTTTTGTGTTCTGTTGATGTTTGCGCATAGAATCCTTTTATGATGTCATAATATCACAGGCATAATCCCTCCCACAGCGGGCACGTACCGCATGTGGTTGTCTGGAGGGCTGAAACTGCCTTCGGTTCGATTGTAAATGATATGACATCCTGAGCCATCTGAATTGTTCAATCACGTTTATGGCCCCGTCCAATCACTGCCTCTTCACCTGTAGATTACAAAGAATGCCCACTGTGCACATTGTTTTAGCCAATTTTTTTTTTTGTCTGCATCATACAGCAACATGGCCCTGCACGTTTTTCTGAAACTACATTTGACATTGAGACACATCTTTTTTCCTGGGTGTTGCAACCTGTTTTTATTCACAGGCGCTTAGGCTAAATTCACATTTCTTTCTATAGTGTATTGGGCATTTGAGCGAAGCCCTATGGTCCTAATGTAGCATGGTGTGATGTAACATGTATGTGACAGAATCCATAGCTACAGCAACCTTACAGCCAACTCTCGGCTAGGGGGCTGGTGTTGATGTAGGGTTTTACTGTCACAAATCACCCAAGCTCAGGCCTGTGGGAATCTGAAATGGTAAGACCAGTGACCTGTTTTTCGAACCCCAGCCCAACCATTACCAGCTATGGCTGGAGGTGTGCAGTTGGCAAGGCGACAATTAGATATTTAAATAATTTGAAATACTGAAGTTGGAATGAGATTCAGATTTTAGTTATGGGCCTCCTTGGTGCTGCCATGTCCTGCAGGATCAAATGCAGACGGCAAATGCAGAGGGATTTTGGAGCAGCCTGGCACATGCAGTGTGTGTGTGTGTATGTGTGTAACTCTGTGTGAGTGTGTGTGCGTGTGTGTGTGTGACTGCGTGATTTTGTGTGTGTCTGTGTGTGTGTGTGCGTGTCTGTCTGTGCGCACATGCACGTGTGTGTGTGTATTTACCCAGCTGTAGAATTAAACAATAGTTTTCAGTTGTCCACTGGATTCCGTCCTGCTCAAACAGAGTTGACGTAACAGCGGATTGATCGCCATGGCTGTTTCCTTGGCAGCAACGTGGCATGGTTGTTAGGTAAGTCCCGCTGGCGCCTGCCAAACTTTTAGGTTCGCGTTTGGTCGTTACGCAAAGGGTTGCTTGAGCCTCAAAGAGGGTCACCAGTGATGATGTGGTTGGAATCCAGCACAGTTTCATTAGGTACAGGGGAATGGCTCCTTTTAAAGCTGTCACTTTTGGGTGAGCGCCCCCTGCTGGGAATCAGCCACTGTCAATCAATCGCAAAGCTGAAGGGTTCCTCGTTTTTTGCTCTTGTTGTTGTTGTTGTTGTTGGCGTTTTCTCTTTAAAAAAAAAAAAACCGCAACTGATTCAGACCCAAGAAAATGAGGTGAGGTGAGTTTTCACTGTGTAATCAGCCGCTTAAATTGACCGGTTACGCAAGGAGTAATGGCACAAACAGCATGCTCCAGAACTCCTCAAGGGCATGAGTGAATTCCGCTTCTATAAAATGGCCAATTTCCAGCGCTGCTGAGATCCTGTAGCTTTTCAGAATAGTACAGAAAACAACTTTATTTTTCCCCGTTTAAACTTCCAGCCGGCAAATAAGAAATGAACTGTTTGTGTGAATACAAATTACATTAAGAAATAAAACTACATCCATTAATTATTAAATCAATTATCAATCAAACGTTGTACAGTGATTAAATAATTGCAGAAACTTCATTTGGAGATTTTCTTAAATTACAGTACTATCATTACAAATGATAAATTAAGAATTTAATGAAGATGTATTTTCAATGGTTCAGTGGTCATGAGTAGTGTATGTGTAAGCCTGAATCTAAGAGCTCTTCCTGGGTGGAGCTACCATGTGCAAGCAATGACTTATTGGTTATCAGCCAATCTAAAGAAGCTGTTCTCCATTGTGATTGGTTCAGTTCAGTGAGCCATTGATAGCAGCTGATAGCTCCGCCCCCATCAGTAGTTGTGACCTTTACCTGCAACAATATGGAGGAGATTTCAGGAGGAATTGAATGCAGAATGAGGATTGAACTGACATTTGACTGAAGGAAATCCCATGTCCACATTTTGTTGTGTTTTGCCCATTATTTACAGACAGTAGATTGGAGTTATTTAGAAGTAGGCTTATGTGTGGCAAAGTAATTACGCTGTATTAATATTTTAATATTTGTGATATAGTTGCAGATACTCTTATTACTCCAAAGCAACTTAACCTGCTTACATTTTTTAACACACTATCCATTTATAAAACTAAACATTTACTAAAGCAGTTAATGGAATTGATCCTGTGCCCTTTTGAGTAATAAGTTCAGCTTCCTCACGGTTCCCCTACACTACTGTCTTTTTGTGACTTCACAGATATAAAAGTGGAATTGAAACAGGGTGTTTGCTTTCAATCGGCAGGTCAACAACCTGGCTTTCTTATTTTACATTTTTTTGCAGGAGATCTGTCCTGCCATTCCTACGGTCAGCATTATTTCTTTTGTTTCCAATCGGGGAGAAATGCTGAAGAATAAAAAAAAAATGCCAGAACACGTTTCCAATCAAAGAATTATATATCTAAGCTGGTTTTACAGCGGCCTGATCTTTTTTTGCTTGTGTAACCAGACAACCGGAAAGGTAGAAATAGAAACATTGACGTTAACATGCCTTTGTATGTTTACATGCTGACTTTATGAGACTGTTCCAGATGTTGCGAGTGCAGATATGAGAGGAATATATTGTGACGCTTTTGTCACAAATTGAATGGCTTTGTAGATAGAAGACAATTTTTTCACTTTTGGTCTCCCTTGCTCCAGGTGGGTCCTTGTTGTTGTTTTTCTGATTGTTTTTCTGATTCCTCTGGGAAACAGGGTCCTATTGTAAAAGCAGGAACAGTGATGTTGCTTGATGAATTTTTTGTAGTAATTGTGTTTTTTGTTTTAATCTCAGAGTCTGTACTGTAAACACAGAAACGATGATATCATATCACGTTTTTGCCTTGTTAGTTGCCTTGTTCAGTTACTCTGAAGTTTACATCACTGAGCTTCTGCTGGTTGTTCTACAAAGGAAACAATGTTGTTGGTTATTCTTGTGCTCATTCGTATCAACTGTGAGGTTTTCTATCTGCAACGTTCAACTGTAATTTCAAAATGATATTGTGCTTTTTTGCCTTTTCAGGCAGTGTTGTATCTGTAAGGTTATACTGACTTGTAATAGTTGAAATGAGGTTTCATGAACCCCAATCAGGGCAGAGCTACACTCAGCTGTCAATCATTATTTGAACCAATCAAAACTACTAATCTCCCCACAGCTAGTGTGATCATTGGTCCAAATCATCAAGTCAATCACTCAACATGGTAGCCCCTCCTATGATTGGTTAAAATGAAGCCTCAGTCCCACAATCACTATAAATCACTGGTCCACAAATTAAAATATATATATTTTTTTTTTTCTGAAATTCTGGTCAGTAATTCTGAAAGTTTGTCTCTCTGTCTCTCTCTCTGACTCCACTGTAATTTCATAAATGATGACAGTTTTTCTTCCTCCACATGCAGATAGTCCGTGGTTTGCATGTTTGCCCGTATTGTTGTAAATTGCTGTTCATTGGTTGTTTCTTCCTCTCTCCCAGGCTGTTTGCCGGGGCATGGTGCGGAGGGGCGGAGCCAGTCAGTCCCATCCCGCGCACGGCTGGTTATGAGAATACTCAGAGAATACGCAGAGAATCGGTGAGTCACCAATGCGGAGCAATGGAACCCAGAGTGACGGCTCCGCTCTCGCCCATGACAACTGTAGCCTCCCTCTCTCTCTCTCATTGCCAAAGCTTAGGTCACAAAAGGGATACATAAACATCTAAACAACAATGTTGTAACAATCGTAATAGAAACATTTACATAAATAGAACAGTAACAGGTGTGTGTGTGTGTGTGGTGGTGAAAAAGAGAAAAAACACTAACAGATAAGTCTAAATAGTGTATGTGTAACAGATAGACACTGAGAGTGTGTGTGTGTGAGTGTGTGTGTGTGTGTGTGCACTTTTTCTGCCTCCAATGACAAAGCCATTGAGTGGAGAACCGTAGCTTCAGAGGTACCTCCTGGCCCGCTGATAGACTCATGGCTGCAGCAGAAGCACATGTTGGTGGTGCATGGGTTATGAGCTCCACAGCTGGGTGTTCCAGTCCCAGCCGTGCCATTACCGGCTGTGGCCGGAGGTCCCCAGTGGTGAGGCAAAAATTGGCTCAGCCCCACCAGGGGAAAGATCGAGGTTAAGCCAGCCAAAGTAATCACTACCTGGCAGCCGCTCTTGGTCGGCCTTGAACCTGGAAGTGTACAAACTGAGTATCCACTGCCTTCATTTCCCTCCAGTGACATAGGCAGTGTGTAACTGGCGATAAACACTTTCAAATAAATAATAGTTTATCGGAATGATCGCTCACGATGGCGTAGCAATTGACTGATGAACAATGAAACAAGGCAAAACAATCAATGCAGTTATAATGAAACATAAATATAATATGATGAAAGAAAGAGAAATGAAAATTGCATGAGATACTAATGATACAGTTGATTCACATTATTGTAATTTTATTTAAAATCATGCCGTTTGGTAGGACAACCTGAGCAGTGTCGATCAAGCATTTCTGCCTGTCTGTGTGCCCGTCTTCCTCTCTCTTTAAAAATTTAAAGCACTGAAATTTATGACAGGGCAACATACAGCCATGACAGAAAAATATATACAATATTTAGGGTTCCTCATGAATAATTTCATGAGGGAGAAACAAGAAAAGTTTTCAGAGGTTCGATATGGAAATTTTGTTCCTCTACCCCATCTTTTTTTCGATGGCGTTCCAGCATTCCCCCCCGCCCCCCCCCCCGAGGCTCTGACAGGGAGCTGTATGTTTTCCATGCCAGCACAAGGCAGCAGCACTGCTCCATCTCCTCCCCGAGGAAAAAAAAAACGGACAGTTTCTTCAATGTTTGTCAAATTTAGGAAATGTCAGATTAATGAACCGGCTGGTGGGAGGAAGTTTTTCCCCACATTGTGGCTGCGCTTGTCACACGCTGTGCGAAAGAGAGGGGTGCTCTCTCTCTTTCTCCTTTCTTTCTCCTTCCCTTCTTTCCCTCTGTGTGTGTGTGTGTGTTTTTCTTTTCGTATTTCACTCTCAGATGGGGTTTTAACTAACCCGGTATTCTTAACCAAGCACAAAAAGAAAACTCTCAGTTCTACTCCCCCGTGTTTTTCAGTGGTAGGGAGAGAGGAGTCTCTCAGAGTGAAGAGGCCTTGGAGGAAGGATTGATGGGAGATTTAGGTGGCTCGCACGGTCTGGTACTCTGGACTGCTGCTAACTGAGGCCACTGTATCACTGTTTACTCCCTAACGTATGCAGCCAACTCCAAACTTACTGGCACCCTGGAAAGAAAAAGTAGTGCTATGTTTTTACAATTTTTTTTTAGAACAGTTAGGTAGTATTTGAATAAATGGATGTAGTTTTCCCATGTGTTTGTGCATGAAATATGGCTCATTGACTGCATTGGTTATTTTTATAGCTTCTTTTGTGTATCATGTAGGCTGAAAATAGTTTTGGAGATGACGGTATATTTAATGTTTATTAATGAAATAAACATTCAAGAGTTCTCCTCTATGATTTTTTTTCCCTGGTTTTCAAAATGGTTTGTGTGAGAGAGAGAAAGGAAGGTTGTTCATTGTACTTTTTGCTATTGCATTAATGTCGTCTTCCATGTCCGTACTGCTTTAGCAACACACTGGATTTTTTTTTTCATGCAAATCAATCATGTAGAAATTTGAACTTGAAGTTTAGCGATGGAATTAAAAGAAGCAAAGAAAGAAAAGAGTGAATAATGAGAAAAAAGAGTTCAAGGGGAAAAAAAAGAAAGAAAGAGGGAGAGAAGGAAAAAGAAATAGACGGAATGAAAGGGTGAACATTGACGAAAGACTGTCTGGTGCTAATGGTTCTTTGTGCCCCCCCTTTCCACCCCCCACCCCACTGCAGGCAGGACCCAAGATGTATGTGGAGGGAGCTGTGCGGTGGGGGGCATGGATCGCCTTGCTGCTCTGGGGGAGTGTAGCCACAGGGGCCTCTCTAGCCTCCTCCTCCCCCTGGCCCTGCCCGCACAGATGCGACTGCCAGCAGGAGGCGCTACAGGTGAACTGCTCAACCCGGCACCTCTCCGCAGTCCCTGAGGGCATCTCCAGGGACTCTCACCGGCTCGACCTCTCCCGAAACCGCCTCAAGACCTTGGCCCGGCGGCAGTTCGCGGGCCTGCCCCGGCTTCGCGAGCTGGACCTCAGCGACAACATCCTGTCCGTGGTGGAGGTCGAGGCCTTCCAGGGGCTCCAGAACCTTCACACGCTCCGTCTCCGCGGTAACCGGCTCAAGATCATCCCCGTGGGGGTGTTCTCGGGCCTGTCGGGGCTCCGGCTCCTGGACTTGGCGGAGAACGAGATCCTGGTGTTCCTGGACTACACCTTCCGCGACCTGACTAGCCTGCAGCGGCTGGAGGCCGGCGAGAACGACCTGGTGTTCATCTCCCACCGGGCCTTCACGGGCCTCGCCGGCCTGCAGGAGCTGAACCTGAACCGCTGCAATTTGACCTCCATGCCAACGGAGGCGCTGTCCCAGCTCCAGGGGCTCACCAGGCTGCGCTTTCGACGGCTCAGCCTTGGGACGCTGCCCAACAACTCCTTCCGCCGGCTGTCCCGCCTGCGGGAACTGACTATTGCCCAGTCCCCCTGGCTGGACACGCTGGCCCCCAACAGCCTTTTCGGCCTCAATCTCACCTCTCTGTCTATCACAGGGTGCAACCTCACCGCCGTCCCGTATGCCCCTATCCACCACCTGGTCTACCTGCGCTACCTGGATCTGTCCCACAACCCGATCACCACAGTGCGGGCCCACCTGCTGGGCGATCTGCTCCGGTTGCAGGAGCTCCATCTGGTCGGGGCAGGGCTGCTTAGGATCGAGCCCGGGGCCTTCCGAGGGCTGGCCCACTTCCGTCTGCTCAACGTCTCCTCCAATCTGCTGGCCACCCTGGAGGAGACCGCCTTCCACTCGGTGGGTAACCTCGAGACTCTTCGGCTCGACAGGAACCCCTTGGCCTGTGACTGCCGTCTCCTGTGGGTCGTGAGGCGCCGCCTGCGACTGGATTTCGACGGGCGCCCGCCGACCTGCTCTCATCCGGTAAAAGCCCAGGGCCGGGAGTTCCGGGGGTTCTCCGAGTCAGAGCTACCGGGCCTTTTCACTTGCCGGCCAGCTCGGATCCTCAACCGCAAGCCACAGGAGGTGAGGGTGGAGGAGGGCCACACCGTCCTGTTCTTCTGCAAAGCAGACGGAGACCCCGCCCCGGCCATCTCTTGGCTGACCCCTCACCTCAGCTTGGTCTCCCCGACGGGACGTATCCGGGTTCTCCCCAACGGAACCCTGGAGGTCCGTTACGCCCAGGTGCAGGACAGTGGAACCTACCTGTGCGTGGCCTCCAACGCCGCCGGCAACCAGAGCTTCTCGGTCGGCCTCCATGTTCGTGGGTTCTCCTCCTCTTCCTCGTCCGGCCGCAACCGCTCCGCCCCTTTCTTCCCCGAGGGCTGGGTCCTCCCCTCTGGATACCCCCAGTCCATCGCCAACAGCAACAGCTCCGCCCAGGGGCCCAGCCCTTTCCCCTTCGACGCCAAGACCCTGGTGATCGCCGTGACAATGGGCTTCCTCTCCTTCCTCAGCTCAGTGGTCATCTGCTTCATCTTCATGTTCTTCTGGAGCCAGAGCAAAGGCCAGATCAAGCACACTGCCACCATCGACTTCGTGCCCCGGTCCTCAGCTGGAGCCAGCGGTCACAGGGGAGACCGCGTCGACACTGGGAGGTTCACCATGAAGCTCATCTGAAAACAGCGGGCGGCCATCTGCTAGTTTTAAAGGTTTGCTTTGCTCAATGCAAGAGGTTACTCCTGGTGTAGTGTTAAGGAGTTACTGTTGGTCTAACTGAAGGGATTTATTGCTCTCGGGCTACTCCTGGTCCAGTTAAAGGGGTTGTCTACTTTTCAGGTTATCAACCAAGAGCCAGACAAGTTTCCCACTCCATTGTGGAAGAACTCTGTTCTACTTCTGAAGGGTTTATGTTTTGCTCGATAAACTAATGTTCCTTTACTTTTGATGAATGAGAGATCACAAGACTCGGTGGGGCAAGCATGTATGAGAGAACAAACCAGACCACAGACCGTTCAGTTTACTCTCAGAAATCTGCAGGTACATCAGGCTGCAGGAAGGTCAGACCAGAAAAAACTAGCAAAGCTCTTCTGATACTTTTCAGAGATTTAAGTATGTGAAGTCAAGGCTAACCCACAGGAGGGGGGGGGTGGATTTAGGCTTTCCCCCTTGTTGGAGGCTTGGCACTCAGCCAATCAAAAGGTGTCAAAGCATGGCCATGGTTGCCGAGCAACAGAGCGGAGTCAAGTTCACCAGTGGGAGGGATTAAGGTGAACTGCCTGGAGGTGATGAAACAAAAACACTGTCACATTTCTGTATCCGATCAGGCAAGGAAAACTGAGAAACTGAGAAATCTTGCTACAGCCAGGAGGAGTCGACACAGCCATGCTGTAAAACAGATGTTGCTTTTTCAAACATTTTATAAAGGTTTCTTTTTTAAAAAAAAAAAAAATATATATATATATGTATATTACTCTTATTTAACATGTAAATGATTGTATAGTGACACAGGAAAGAAATGGTTTTGTATATGGACATGTTAATATGGCATTACATCTTCTGGTTCTGTAGTTCGGGTTCTGAGTGTTGGACAGCGAGGTTTTTTCACAGTTTATAACACAGGCATCCTAAGTAAAGCCATTGAACACTTTGCATATAGCATGGTCCAAGCCAGAGTTTAAATGGATCTTAAGACACTACAGACCTGAGGGTAACACAGTTTTTAGAGTAAGGTTTAACAAGGACATTGTTTGTTACATTTTCGCAAGCCATATGTGTACCTGCCATCACAAAAGGGAATGGAGTCAGGTGTGAAGATGAGTATACTTCCATAGTGGGTGGGTATACCATAACTCAAAATCCCGTATATGTTAAAAGTGATAAGGCTACAAGGTGGGTACCCTGTAGGTTGGTGTACTTGGTGTACTTGCTTATACCTTGAACTACACCACTCGTCTTTCCGTGTATTCCACAGTTTTCTCATGTTGGAGAAAACACAGTTTTATAGTGTAACAAATAAATGGCACTTGAAATGTAGACATGATAAGGACAGTTTTTGAGTGGGTTTAGCGTGCTTAAATTATCATTAAAACTTTTACTAAATTTCTCAGGCGAGGTTATACTGATAGGCCTTTGCAAATATTGGCAGGGATATGAACTTCAGTGATTGTCTTTGACTTGTTTCCTTATCTATACCGGTGCTATCTGTTGGCCAGTAGGTCTGTACACTATCGCAGCAATGCTCACGTGTCCATGATTTTGCGACGCCTCCAACGGTTGCCAGATTTGAGGGGGAAAAATCCCTCCCGACATTCTAAATAAAATCCCCCACGTCCCATTTTTTGTTGACGCCCATACGAATTTTCAAGACTATTATTCATAAAATCCGTAAATACCGTAAGAAACCTGCTCCATGGTTTTGCTAATCTTCTTCCTCGTTCGTCTGCAGTTTGACTTTTCTTATACGACCTGCGACCACGAGGAAAATGTTTCTTGATGCGGTGATTCCGTAAGAGACTTAGGTTAACGTTAATCCGGATATAGTGGATATCGCTTCAAAACACCAAATCACTGTGGTTCGCTTTCTGTCTCATTCTACTAACAAATCCTGTAAGTTTCATTATCTTGGCTCAGTCGCCTGGATGAGATAAGAGATAACGGTTTTGTCATTGGACAGGTCATGATGAAACTGTCCGTACATCACTCAGCACGCCTTATCTATCCAGAAAGGAATACACGCACATTTTAGAGTTGTGAATTAGCCTACCTTCAGTTTCTAAACGCATCTATTAAATATCCAATGCACCATACATACATTAATATGCACGCTGAAATAAAAGGAAATACATGGAAATAATTACACTGTATTTTGAAAAGGAAGTTATTACAAACCCACAATGTGATAACTGGGCAAGGGGAGTATCTCCATGGCACATTATATCGTTACTTTGATAATGTATTTACTCTTGTTTACTTAATGACAAAATTCACTTCATTATGACACGTGGCATAATGAAATGTTCAGTTTTTTGCTACTAATTGTGTGACAGAAGCTGGTTTGCGTTTGGAATTAATAAAACGACTATCTTGCATCCTTCCTGTGTGTCCTGTGTGGTCTTTTATTTTCACAATAAGGTCCAACGCGCGCTTAATGACAAGACTGACTGTTTATGGGAGTCCGATTTGTTTCTCTTTACATTTACGATCAGATCAATACAAAATGAGCCAACCCCGTATGTCGCGCGCGATTATGGTATTAGAGTAGCGTTTCATCACCCTCGCTTTTATTCTTGCGCTACAAACTGATCTGGACTAAAACTGTCATTATTTGTACATTTTTCGGGAGATGCGCCAAAATTAAGAATCATGGAATGTCACGTTATGCAATGTTTTTTATTATTATTATTATATTGTATTTTTAACTCGGCTTTCATTGCTGTCGAACACAGGCACTTAGAAATCGAAAAAGCAACAATTAACAGCATCAATAAGCAAGATTCCACGGCGAGGCACTGACGCCGATGTTATTTCATGCCAGTCTCGGCACATTTGCTTTATTAAATTTAGAAGATGGCAGTCATACAAGAAAACCCAATTGAATCAAGCTGGAAAAGTTAATCTCAACATTTAATTCTCTCTTCCAACTCCTTTCATTCGACCAGGAAGATGAGTAATGTTCTCTTCTTTAAGGAAGCTAGACAGTGCCAGCAGTAAAGCCGACACTTTTGTGCCAAAAAGCTTACTTTGCAGTTATTAAGAATTAAAAAGAAGAAAAAAAAAACTCCCACATTGATTTGTGTAGGTGATGCACGCTGCAGATAGACGTAACCGCGTGACGCTATTAACATGGCCCAGCTCTTTCTCACTAAAAAAACAAAAAAAAAACACAAGTACATATTAAGTGCGATAAATGATGACCAAAGCCGGGGTTTATCTCGCTGCTTTAATTTAGAATGGCGTTCTAACTGGGGGTCGTTTGTGGGCTGTTGTCATTTTCCCGCCCAGACGTCTCGCCCACACAGAGAAAGTGGATTCCATCCCGTGGAGGCGAATGGCATTTTCTCTGAGCTGCAGCCCAGCATAACCCAGAAAAATTATAATCACGTGTATGACCGGGGATTTAAATCCATTTGGATTACCTCTGTGTGTCTCTATCCCTGGGCTATATAGGGTTGTCTGGTGCATGGTGTCGTTCCACATTATCTGCTGAACGCGGTGGCCCTCGGTTTTCGCGTGGTAACAAAAGAGAACCAGAGACTGTCATATGCATATATCAAATCTACTGGCTGAGCAGGACGGAGAGCTTTTAAATATTGAGCCTTTGAAAAATGTTTTATTCATGATTCTATTATGTTGCGCGTACGGATAGCGCCACCGTGCGACTCAATGTCAGGACATTGTGTCGTAAATATATTAGAACAGCGGCCAGTGTGGACACTGATATGAATTGGCAGTAATGGCAGTTGTAACTTTAGTAACACCAACTGTGATGACTGGAAATGACATGAAACTGTGGGATGGGTTTTCTTTAATCACTGAATCAAATAACAACCCATTGTTTGCCCAGTGCAATTTGCCCAGTGCAAGTCTATGACTCACTATGAATCAGAAATTATTTGGGGAAAAAAAAGAGTAGATAGACTATATGTTTTACTAAAAAAAAATGGTGTGTCAGAATTCGTTGGAATGGAGGGGGATGGTGAGGGGAGATTAGCGACAGATTGTAAGCACGAGGAGATGCGACACCAATCATTTGGGTTGACTTTACATTTGATATAATGCTCTGAGTGTGTATTAAAGCCAGCGCGCGCTATTTGCAAAGCCTCTTTTGATAATGGAACCATGCTCGCGAGGATAAAACTCTTCTGCTATCGCTTTTTGAGGGACAGAGTTTGTTACTTCCTTACAGCTACTTTGAGTTCCGCTGAAAAAAACGGAGCCCATAGTGGCAATAAAAAAATAACAACTGAACGCATAATCCAATACATCTCACATCATGTTTTCTTTTATTTTGTGTTTGACAATATAGATACTTTATTGTGGCTATTGTCGTTGTTTGTCGAAGAGATTATTCAATGTTACAGCGGGTTATGACATATACTAATATCTTGGCAGGATTATTGTTTTAAATGAAATGTCAGATGAAAACAGCTGCACGTCATCTGTCTGCTCTGTGTCATTCGCAAGAAAGTTTGAGAACTTGTACAGCACCTTGCGCAAAGTCGAAGTCAAACGTCAGTTGGTTTTTCAACTACACTCTAACGCCGTGCAAGCATTCGGCTTAATTAGTCGCTATGACAACTGTTCATCCATAGATCTTCATCAACCGATTTTTTATCAACAATTTAATATGAAAAACAGGGGCTGGTTCAGGGATTATTTTCAGTTGTTTTTGGCTCCCGACCTGATGACCGTTTCCAGCGAGTAACCAGATGTGATGTTCCGATATAAAGATGTTATTGCGCTGTGATGCCAAAACAAAGTCTTGTTATCCAACGTTGGAAATCACGATCAGGGGGATTTAAGTATATTACCATTCGTGCTTCGCGTCTCTCTCTCTCCCTCTCTCGCAATTTTAGAGGTACAGGCTTGTTATTGTGGCGCGCAACAACGCACCAAGCGACACTCAGGGGTCACTCAGTGCCTGTCTGCAACATCCTGGTTCCAATACAGAACTCATTTACAGCTGAGACTGCGTATGTCGTGTGCAACCTCTTAAACCCCTGGGGTTCACTGCCTGGTCACTCACTACGTGTCCACACAGAACCCTGCCTAAACTCTGTTCATATCCCACAATGCATCACATTATCTATTAACGCCATTAACATGGCAACTTGAGTGACGTTCTGCACAATATGGAGTTGACTAAATGGATGTGGATTATATTCCACAGAGTTATGAACCTGGTGGGAAACTCTCCCATCGTAAATTAGAGTATGGTTTTAATCTAGCTTGGTGCATTGAAGATCAAGCTATAAAGATAGCCAGTATTGCGTAAAATGTAAGTCTTCTCTGAAAAGTGTTTCATCAGACCAAGTAAAGATGATACCATAGTAATTCACTCTTAACTAGGGTCAAGACCAGACCAATGATCCGTTAGGGTCTTCCGTAGTTCACATTTTGTCTACAGCGCTCTCTGAAACGGCGCTTAATTCTGCCAAACAGCGGGTCAAAGTTGGGATTTAATCTATAATCTCCAAGCATAGCCTGTGATGAATGAAATAAAACAAAAAACCCTCCAAGGGATAAGCATTCCCTGCTGTTTGTGCGCGCAAGTGTGTGTGTGTGTCTGTGTGTGTGTGTGTGTGTGTGTGTATGGCTCTTCTGAAGTAGGGGAAAAAGAAAGAAATCTCAAACTCTGCTCCAGAGTTTGAGTGAAGGAGGAGGCCTCTGCAGGCTCCGTCTGCTCCAGTGAGACCCTTCCAGCTCTGGCCTTTGACTGGATGAAAGCCAGACCCTCGTGGGCCTGGACTGGAGTTCAGGAATGCACATCACAGAGCGGAGGCGCTCGGACACAGACCCGCATTCCTAATGAGAAACCCCTGCCTGCTCCGCCAAGACATCCGGATAAAGGATACAGCCCTGTATCATGGATGTGGTTTAAAAAAAAATAAATAAACAAATAAATACATAAAACCCTTTTATATCCATTTTGCTATTTTTGAATTTTACATGATTAGAACATTTGTGCCATCAGGTAAGTGCTGTTAGTGTTTGAAGGATCTGAGACTAATTAGGTCAATTCAATCACCATTTGACAAACCTTGTCTATTGTTACAATGCAGTTTTTCTATGTATGTTATAGTATGTGAATTACTAAATATGTTATCTATATGATATATCTAACTAAGCAGATCTAATTAGTTTCCAATTGATTTAAGCTTAAAGATTTCCCGGCAGCGAGAATACTTTTTTTTAAAAGACACTTCAGTGATATAAAAGTGGTCTGCGAAGTTTCCAAAGAAAGCCCAGTTTCTCTCATATCAGAATAGTCATTCACACTTCTGAAACATATATTTTTATTCCAAATCTAAATCCGTCTTAACAAATCTCTCTTCAAACACAACTCTCCTAATGCTTAGAATCTGGAAGTAATAATCTGTTCTCAGATACTTGGCTAAAAAGGATATAATCTGACAGAGAGATTGAGTCACGTCAACTGGGATATGTGGAACTTTCAGCGAGGAGAAACTGGCAAGCAGGAAGTACTTTTCAAGCTTAATTCAACCTTCAGATTAAAAAGACACTATGTTTGATGAGTTGGATGGGGTACATATGTCATTTCTCAAACCAGAGCTTTTAAAGGCTGTTGCCTTTGCAGGTATTTAAAAGGAGGAAATAAAGTCAGCACTTTATTTTTATACTTGCTGAGATAGAAACTATATTTGTCAAATTGTATTTAACTGATCACTGAATTCAGCTGTGATCACATAAGACTACTGAATACTTGTTATACCCAGGGCAGCTTCTAATTTATGTTAATGTTGTACATGTGTATATGTGTATATAAATAACATGGCTGCAGAAAGTAAAAGTACTACCACCATAAACCTCCAGTTTATGAAGAATTAAAAGAGAGGAATGTCATACAAATGTATCTTAAAGAAGGATAAACTTATATTCAGTCATGTGCCACTGGAAATCTGCATGCTTCTGGCATAACGAATGAGGCTAAACAAATGCATTTGTCAAATTTTATTAATCAAAATGTAACTGCAATGGGCACATATCAAAATTTCAGTTCATCAAAGCTTTTTTTTTAGAAAAAAAATGGCTTGATGCTTAAGTCTTTTCTCCAAAATGGCTGTTACGAATTGTAAACAGTTTCATTGAACAATCTCAACAGTAATTACAAGGGCAATATACAAAATCAACACAATAACAAAAGCACCGGGTCTCATTAATCTTTCTCACCAATTAAAAAAAAAAAAAAAAAAATCAAACCAGCAAAACAAGTTGAGCCACCCGTACAATCAAAAAAATATATATTAAAGAAATTAAAAGTATGGAATGTTTGACAAAATACATCTTTCTTCAGTGTTTTTTTTTTTTTTAAATAATGTTTACAAAAAAATGCTCAACCCTTCAATCACAAAACGCAGTTGGACAGTGCAGTGAAGACAATGTATCTCACGGTAGGACTGGTTTGGTCACTTAGCTTTGTGCATAGCTTGGACATCAGGTTGCAGGTTTCCAGGTTGCATGTTTAAAACAAAAATAAAATAATAGTAAAAAATAAAACACAGCTGATTGAAACGCGTTAGCTGTGTAGTGCTTCACACAAAGTATGCACTCTAAAGACCTCATCTGATGGGTAATTAGCATAACTACAAAAAGCAAAAAGAATTCATTTACTTTACTAGCCTTTACGATGAATTAAGACTTTGTGCCAATGAGCTACCCTCCTTTACCTAAACTCAGTTTAATTTCAGTCATTAAATGTACTGATAAGCTCAAAGAGGATGGTTGAAATCTATTCTTGTATTCTTTTCCCTGTAGTACAAATTTATGAGTTTATGAACAGATAATGGCATACATAGTAAATTACTGAAATCAGCCAGCGTGACTGACGGAAACAAAAACCTGCGTGCAAATCTGGCCTTCGGGAATAGACTACATACTTTTAGAAGGGTGACCATTCGCTGCTTTGCATTTTGAGAGGAGACAGCGCCCTCTACAGTAGCTTCAAAGAAGCGGTCCCCAAACTCTGAGTCCAGGATCTACTTAACAGGCAGATCCACTATGATATAGGCCCTGTATTCTTATGCAAATTAGCCTCATTTATCTGACCTATGACCATAAAGTACTACAGACCTGAGCAGGTTGACACTATGATGTTTTTTGTTAAATACTCCAACAGTCAGTCATTACATCTTTTGATAAATCATGATCTTAAGTGGGGCTCAAACTGGGGGCGAAATGAAAAAGCCAGTGCGATCTACAAAGTTGGCTAAACACTGGCTAAAATGCAGGAAAAAAAAAAAAACATCAGGCGGCATGACACTAATCTGAGAAGAGTACTGTCCATTTCCACTCCATACAGAGAGAGAGAATCAAGGGGATCAAGACTGTTTGCATGTAGCGTGTGCAAATACATGTTTTTAACCTTTTTCACAACTGCTCAAAGCATTTAAATTCTGCTGTTCAATTACATGTGAGTGGAGAGTTTTTTTTCCTCCTTCATTTTCATCCTGTGACCAAGAACTCCTCTCCTCTCACCAGGGCCCGGCCTAGCCGTTTCCGGAGTCCCCTACCATACCACAACTTGAGCCCAGTTAGATGAACACGGGAGTCCTCCAGTCCACTAGGGTGCGCCAAGTGGCTGCTTATGTCATAGGCTGCACAGTTTGGGGGAAAACACCACTGCTTTTCAGAAAGCTTGCCTTCTCTGAGCTCCCTCCAGGACAGTTCACAGACACCCTGAGCTAGTCTTGTTGATTCAGACTTGACTGCACCTTGTGTGAAAAAAGTGTTTTTTTTTTTTTCCCCCGTGTTGTTTCAAAGGCAGCAAAGGCTACACGTTTTTTTTGTCATCTCCCAAAGAAGGGAGGATTTTTTTTTTGTTACATGTGATCCAGGATTTATTTGCCCTTCCAACCTGGATAAAAACATTGACATCATGTGAAAATAATTGTATCACTATTATGGTGATTTTTTGAGTTTGTCAGTTTTTGAACTCCAATTCTGCATGGCACTGGCTTACAGAAGGAACGCAAAACACTCGACATTCGGCTGATCAAATTATAAAACAGTTTGTCTCATTTCCTGAGAAGTTTCTTGTAGGGATACAATTTTTTATTATTATTACAATGTCAATGGTATGGTGTACCTCGCTGCTGCTCTAAGAACTAACCCTGTCCTGTGTTCTGGGGCCTGGCGAGGCTCCACTCGCACAGAGAAAATGCAGAGAGGCGCCACCAGAAAGTAACAGCTTTCCATGGCATTCATCGAGCTGCGATCAAGCAAGTTTGTTCGGCGACAAATCGCCACGGAAACAAGTCCTCCCAGGCCGGCGGATCTTTAGGCCCGCACTTAAAACAAAAAAAGGCAAAATGACAGAACCGAGATGCTAAATTCATTACAAACACACACACACACACACACACACACGCATACACCCATCGGCGTGCTCAACATAACATGAAGGTTTTGTAAACAGTCTTCAGTGGCAGCAAAGGGGTCGGGCTCCTCATGTTTTTTTTTTTTTTTTTTTTTAAACAAAAAAAGATTTGTTTCAAACAACAAAGCACGCTTTGTGAACTCAAGGGCCCCTGACTCTGAATACTCAAATTATTATTATTTTTAATTTATACTAATTCCGTTTCAAAAATAATTAGAAAAAAATGTTACCTAAAAACAAAATGGCACATTAAACTTGTCAACCCTGTTCCCTTTAGGCCTTAGCCAGGGTTGCCCTGTGCAGTTACAGTGAAAACAGAAAAAAATGTAAAATAAAATAAAATAAAATAAATTAATAATAATTACAATAACAACAATAATAGTCTGTCAAAAATGAAAATACAGCAGATAGCAACATGAGGTATCTATGTATTGCTCTATGTAAGGGGGGGGGGGCGCGGGAGGAGGGGGCAGGAAATCGGGTTTCAAATAAAATAAATAAAATTAAAATCAGTGGTTTTGTAGAGGTTGGGGGTGGGGGTGGGGGGTGGGGGGCGGGTTTGCCCGTTTGCGACAAAGGCGTTTGGCGCTGAAGCGCAGGAAGATTCTGTTTAGTCCAGTCCTGACCTTCGACCCTCCGACTGACCCCTGACCCCGTGACCTTTGGCCCCAGCCAGGCCTGTGCAGGGGGTCGGTAGGCGGGTTTGGCAGAGGTCACGGCTCTGTGCGTCCCTGAGGTAATGTTTTGGAGGCTCCAGGGGGTGCTCCTCTGGGTCTTCCCTCCAGCGGGCCTTGTTGTGCCTCAGGTGCTCCAGCATAGTCTGGGACAGCCGCGTGTCGGAGAAACGGGCCCACTCCAGAAACAACGGCTCCACCACGAAGGCCATGAACCCTACGGATGCACACACACACCACAGACATCAATCACACTGCGGAGGAGCGCCACCTACTGTACGGCATGCAAAAATGCACCCTGGAACACCTATGGACACACACCATCAATGTTATAGAAAGTGCACTATCTACTTTGCTCCTTGCACATGCTCTATTTTTACTGTTTTGTAGATACTCCAACTTTTTAAACTCTTCTTTGTTCTCAACTATTGTGTTATGTACAATTTGCAAAGTCAGCGTTTGGTAAGACTGTCAAATGTATGTGGATTTTTACAATCTATCTCCAATTATGATATTATTAAATTTGTTAACAGTGGACAGTTTACTGTGGTACAGCAGTCAAACTGATACAAGAGACTGCGCTTAGCTTTTATTCAGCTCTTTTCATCTGAGAGTGTTGACAGGAAGCGAACTACTTTAAAAACTGCCCTTCACTTTTCCCCCTCTGAGACTCAGCACATCATCCATTAAGACTGCTGTAGATCAGGCAGCGGTTCTGTTAGAATAAATCATAATCTCTCAACATTACGAACCAGGCTGAACAAAACTCTGTCAACATCTATTTGTACCTGTCATACACACACACACCCCACACACACACACACACACACACACACACACACACACACACACACACACACACACACACACACACACACACACACACACACAACCGTTCTCGTTCTCAAAATATGTTGATACTGTAGGCTACTGAGGTCTGTGCTTAACCTGTGTGCCGCAATGTTTCACTTGTCAAAACAACACATGGTGTTCGAATTTTCCGTCACACCTCCTTAACAAAATCAGTTAAAGACAGAACTCTTGGTAACGGAACCCCCGAGATCAACGACATTTAGCTACAGGGCTCGATGGCCACAGGCGTCTACAGGGATGTGCCCAACCCCACACTGCACCATTTAACTTCGCTGGACTGATGAAACATATTAGTGGATATCGGGGTGGAGTAAGCATGTAGTTAGAGAAAATGTAGTCACTGTTTACCATCGAGGCCTGGAGTCAAACAGCCACAATGTCTTGTGGGTCATGAGTAATTCTGTCTTTAACTGACAGCTACAATGTCTTGTGGGTTATGAGTAATTTTGTCTTTAACTGACAGCTACAATGTCTTGTGGGTTATGAGTAATTTTGTCTTTAACTGACAGCTACAATGTCTTGTGGGTTATGAGTAATTTTGTCTTTAACTGACAGCTACAATGTCTTGTGGGTTATGAGTAATTTTGTCTTTAACTGACAGCCGCAATGTCTTGTGGGTTATGAGTAATTTTGTCTTTAACTGACAGCCGCAATGTCTTGTGGGTTATGAGTAATTTTGTCTTTAACTGACAGCAATGTCTTGTGGGTTATGAGTATTGCACGTTTCCTTCCAGATTTAGATTGAGAGCTGCAGGCCTTACCCCTCTGGATATTTCCAACAGAGTTTGACTGGCTGTCGCACAGTGGGCTGATTTCAAGTTTGAGCTTCCTCTCAATGTCTCCTGGTGAGCAAATAAATAAAAAGTGTGAAACCCTTGAGGCTTTACCAAAAGAACACAGACAAAAGCACAGGAAAAGCATTCAAATTACCCTCTTAGACTGTTAGGAGCAAACCCAAGAACAAACACCAGCAGCGACTACAAACACCAGCACAGACTAGACATTGTAACTACAGACAGTTGGTGCAAAGTTGAACAGATTCAGCTGCTACACAAGCTGAATAAAATAATATATTTACGCTCAACTCCAACCAGCTTGCCTCCAGACTGGACACTAAGAAACACCCATAAAAAAAAAAAAAACATAGAGCACTAACATAATGGTTCATGAAAGTAATTTGACCGAAAACATCTCCTAATTTACTCACTAACTTCATGAACAGGACAGTCAGAAAGTCAGAAAACTAATTTTTACCGCCAAAATGGTCATACATTCAATGATGTCAATTTTCAGACTCTAGATTGTGCAAAACTATTTTCAAAATACAGACTGTGACAAGAAGGCTTAAGAATGTCAGAATGAGACAAGTGGGTATTTAAGTATATAAATATTTCCCCAATTCTCCTGTGCCAAATGACACTTCATTAAAACAGAAGCGATAAATGAGTGAGCCTATCTGCTGGCATGTAGTCCCACCGCATTCCAGTAGAGGGCAGTGTCAGGAAAAAAAAAGAGCCTCACCTTGATGGAAGAATTCCTCTGTCACTTTCTCACTCCACTGTTTGCTGAGCTCCCAGGGTCGGCAAGGGTTACAGATGTCTGCACACTTCAGCGCCATCTACAGGAGGCCGAGAGGAACACAAGTTCAGGGTCAGGGGCGAACTAGCCCAGCTCTTTAGGCTAATAACTGGAAGCCCAACTAGCACTTCAATCCAATGTGGTGTAACTCTGTCCAACCTCTTGGGCTGGTAGATAGGCAAACCAGTGGTTAGTTACTTTCTCTGATAAAGGACACGATAAACCATAAGCATTGTTAATGTGGCTAAATACAACTTCTGTGAGAGGCTATTCTTTTGGGGTTCCTTGCAAATTGCACCCAGTTGATCCTACAGCTAGCATGAAATGTTTTACAGTGAGGAGCAAAAGCCATTAGGGGGAAACAGCGCTCGCTCACCTGCAGGATGAAGTGGCGGTGACTGGCGTTCCCCAGGTTCAGGTCCTTCTTGTCCAGGTGAGTCCTGAAGCGGGACAGGTAGTCGTTCTGCCTGCTGATGTCAGTGGCCAGGATGAGAGACCCCAGCTGACTCTCCATGTTCATCCTGGAAAGGTTTAGCACAACATTACCAGCTATACTTTACTACATTCAGTCATTAACTTAGCAGCTTGCTCAAGCAAGCAGACACTACAGAAAACTGCTAATTAGCAGTAAATGCTATACAAAATGCTAATTAGCTACTGTTGTCAGTGTCATGAAAGCCACATAATGAGTATCCTTTCAGCCAGTGTAATACAAGCCCTTTATGGAATAAGGAACAAGGGTGTTTTGGTTCAAAAATGCACACACATAGTTGTACCTGCACACACACATACACAGTCCAATAGATAGCAAAAGATACCTTTCCACTTTATGATTTCTGTGTCACTTTGACCAAGCCGACCAAAACAAGGGGAAGTTAAGATTTAAAGTACATGAGTTTGTACTGGTGACAGGCACTTTCTTGATTGTGTAAGAATGCATAATCCAAGATCCCACATTAGACACTGTAAGACGACGATTTCACTCAAAAAAAAAAAAGTGAGATGTGAAGCACTAATCTGTTCCATGTGTCCAGCGAGAAGCGAGGATTAGACACTAAGGCAAGTGAAGGCCAGATCAGATCAAAAAATTTCATTACAACGCTGTGGATTTTATGAGTGTTGTGAAAGTTTCAGCACATCTTCTGTAGGGTGATGTTCTCTCAGAGAGCAAACATGTCCAATCTTGGTAGTTTGAATGTGAGAAAGAAACAGTCATTTAATTTGTTACCCATCATTTCAACACCATCCATTGGGCTAAAGCACATGTAGGATCTCTTCTCCACTGCCTGAGTTTTCATGGTGTAAAGCTGCACCACGAGCATGTTTCATCTCAGGTCAAATCCCTAGTGTGGTTATGAAAAGGAAATGTACTAGCCTCCATTTTAGAACGGTCTATTGCACTCGCCCAATCATGTCGGACGTCATGGTATTTTTCGTGTCTTGTGTTTGACTGGTGGTGAGGCATCCCATTATCTTCGCTGCGGCAGGAACTCACCTGTCCTCGGCCGGAAGGTGAGAGAACAGTCCGGACTCTCGAAGCAGGCCGACCGCCGACCTCCAGTGATGGTTCTCCAGAACGGAGGTGTTCTAGAGGGGACACGACACCGAGCACGCTCAGATCAGCACCTTCCCGCTCGCTGTACGACAGGCCTGTTCTATGGCGAGTCCTGATGGACTGCAGTGCCTACAGGTTATGTGCTCCAACCACACAGTAAACCACCTCATTTCACCTCACACTCTGAACCAAGGAGCTTAAATAATTACTGAAATCAGATGGCGCACTGTATCCATGGAGCAAACAACCTGCAGACACTGCAGCCCACAAAACGCTCAGTTCAAAAGCCCAGCTGTCTGCATTCAGAGAGTGGGAAAGCTGGACGAGTTTAACCACATGTACTGTCATTCACAATTCATATCGATTCAAGACACAGTGATTTCAACCACAAAACTGCATTCATACAGGTCTGTGTGACAGCAACAGATATGTTGTTTTCCCTCCATTTCTGAAGTCACAACTACAACACATGTGTGCAAGTATACTGGTGATGCCACACCACATCCCTCACCTGTTAACTATAGTCAAGTCTTACGCAAGTGCACATCAAACAAGGCTCTAGCAGAAATATGGTGAATGTTTCATTGGTTCTTCCATGTGGTGTCGTCCCACATGTCAGCAGCAGGGGGCACTCTTACCCTGTACAGAGCTGCCAGGTAGTGGTTGGTTTTTATGAGGAACAACTGATTGACCCCTGGGTGGTCGAGGTCATGGGTTCACGGCGGCCAGGAGTCCCAGGAGGATGTCACATGACGTGAGGGACTTGGCGAGCTGGGCACAACAAGATCATGGTCATCATACAGGAACACACAAGTGACCATACGGTTTCACTCATTCATTTACTGCAATAACTCTGTGAACTGTACTTATGAAGTATCTCAGTGTAGCAGCACTGATGTTTTGATTGGCTGGAGTAATATGAATGAGCCTCATGCTCACCTTAGGCTCCTGTAGGTAACAGAACATGGCCTGAGTGACATCAGCGGCATGAAGGGCATTGTGGTAAGGGTTGTGGCTGCGGTAGTCCTCCTGCACCATGACTGACACAAACAGAAGGAGCAGGCCATTACAGTTACATTCCACTGTAGTGGGTGGAGTTTTATGGGGGAATTTTGGGAAATGTATTTCATGCAGATTTTTTGATGACCTTTTTACATAATGTTTTTTTTCATTTTCATTTTTTTTTTTTGTCACCCCTTATTGTTTTTTTTTTTAACATTAAAGAACATTTATAGCCTTAATACTGCCTGAACTCAGAGATCATTTTGAAATTTACTGCCAAATGACATAACGTCCTGTTTCACAGAGCGTATCGTGGATGTTAAGCGACGCATAGCTGTAATATATAACATAGAACAAAATAATTACCTAAGAACCGGCGGAGTTTCACCATGTCGAGCTGGAAGAGCTGGATCAGGCCGTACTGGTTTATTAGGTGGAAGGTGAGGGAGATCAGGCTGTTTCCTGCACAGACAGACCGCATGAGAAATGCGAAGGATCAGCAAAGACAACCACCATTTGGGGGTCCTCCCCCACCACCCACGACCTAATCCCTGCAGCCTTCATATCCACCAACGCACACATGGTCTGTGTCCCATTTGGTTATCTGCTCCACCCTCTTAAACTTCACTTGCTAACTTCACCTGGAGGAATCCCTTCTGACACCTGGATGTACCCTCGGACGCAGTCTTGGAAAGAGCAGACGTAGCAATCTCATGTAGCTAGCGATTCACAGCATACTTCTCATTCGCTAACATTACCATTGCATAGCACTGCCATTAAGACTGCACTGTAATTCCAACAAATTCTTCTCTACCCTCGACTATAATATGGTAAGCGTGCGTATCTTCAACAGTGAAGTCTGTATGTAAAATTTAAAAAGCTGGAGCAGACACATGGGATGGGATCAGAGCGCAGTTTCACACAACAAACACAGGGGGGCAATATTTCCTGACATGAAAACATCCACACTGTCAAAACATTTAGAGCGCATTCTTTTTCTGTGAGTTACAAAACCTTCTGTGACACTGTAAGTATTGTTTTCCCTTGTCATTGCAAAGTGAGTAATTAAGGTGGGAACAAATATACAACAATCAACAGCGGAAGCCAAAGCTCCTCTGACATGCACAAAACAGCCAGCAGAGGGCAGCATTCACTTAAAAACAGACACACAGACAAGCTTACCATTTGTAAATCTGTCAAACAGAAATATATCGAACTTCCAGCTTCCAACCTTTTCCAGCATGCACTGTAAGAGGCAAGAGAAATAATTATAAAAAATAAATTGTGTAAAAAATAAATGACAACTGTGAATCTGTTCCAAGATTCTGCCCTTTGTTATTCAACTAGCCATTGTTGATTTG
This sequence comes from Albula goreensis, assembly GCA_022829145.1. Lineage (NCBI taxonomy): Eukaryota > Metazoa > Chordata > Actinopteri > Albuliformes > Albulidae > Albula > Albula goreensis. The sequence continues at coordinate 44,967,480 of CM040743.1, read as the reverse complement.
ACCTGTTTTTATTTTTTTGAAGCCATGAGTTACAGCTACAGAAGTGTAAACATGTTCATTCTCAACAAAATCATTTAGCCGTGGTGTCAGATACAGGGGTGAACCAGCATTGGTGTGTGCTAGCTGATCATGTGATAAACATGAGCGGTGTACATTGACTTCCCTCCTCCTGAGGCTGTGCTAGGTTTGGTTAGGGTTCCGTTTCTGGCACCCACCTTGGCTTGGCCGGTGTAGTCATCATCCAGGATGTGGAGAGGGTTCTGGGCAGGAATTCCCCGGAAGAAACGGGAGGAGTGGAGGTACCTCTGAAAGCTCAGCAGTCGACGGACGTTCCGTGAGGAAACGGGCCCAGGGCTGTCGGGTTGGGCTGCGGACAAACCGGAACCAGAGGAATGGTAAGCTCTCTGCTACAAATGCTAACACTCTCTTTTCGACTGTAGAGCTGGACCCAGGCTGGACCATTATACCCCCTTTCCTACTGTAGAGCTGGAACCAGGCTGGCTCATTATACCCCCTTTCCCATTGTGGAGCTGGAACCAGGCTGGCTCATTATACCCCCTTTCCCACTGTGGAGCTGGAACCAGGCTGGCTCATTATACCCCCTTTCCCACTGTAGATCTGGAACCAGGCTGGCTCATTAACCCCTTTGCCCAGGCTGGAACCAGGCTGGCTCATTATACCCCCTTTCCCACTGTAGAGCTGGAACCAGGCTGGCTCATTATACCCCCTTTCCCACTATAGAGCTGGAACCAGGCTGGTTCATTATACCCCCTTTCCCACTGTAGAGCTGGAACTAGACTGGCTCATTATACCCCCTTTCCCACTGTAGAGCTGGAACCAGGCTGGCTCATTATACCCCCTTTCCCACTGTAGAGCTGGAACCAGGCTGGCTCATTACACCCCCATTCCCACTGTAGAGCTGGAACCAGGCTGGTTCATTATACCCCCTTTCCCACTGTAGAGCTGGAACCAGGCTGGCTCATTATACCCCCTTTCCCACTGTAGAGCTGGAACCAGGCTGGCTCATTATACCCCCTTTCCCACTATAGAACTGGAAACAACAGGTACTCCAAATGTAATAATTATTAGCAAGCATTCTGCAGTCAAGCAAGCAGATTGCTGTATTTTCATCTGTTTAAAATTGTTAATCCTTTACCATTTATTTATTTTACTGGACAAGGAAGGACCATATATATAAAAGAGACAGACAAAATGGAAAAAAAAAAACTAAATTTTAAAAATGGGCTTGAGTATGCATGACAGAGAGTGGGGGAGGGGCCGTACAGTACAAAGAAAATTCAAACGGAGTTCCAGACGACAGCCTGAATGAGGGACGCGGCAAGCGTTGGGGATTTGGGTCCGTCCCTGTCACCGCCGCCGGAGGGTGAGAGGGTCCAGGACACTGCTGACTCAGCCCCCACCCCAAATCACACCCCCACCCCCCACCCCCCAGTCTGTCTGGGAGAGAGCACGGATACAAAGCACCGCTGCGTCAGCGAGCCCCCGAGCACGGCTGACTGGAACAGCCTCCGCCAGCCCGTCGCACAGCCGCTCGGCCTTCCAGAAACTTCCCTGTCGGGGGACGCATTTTATTTCTCACTCATTTGTCCTTCCAAGTCATTTATCACACTTGAAATCAGCAATATATTATTTTATTTTAAATAAAGGACATGACGACTGTGTACATCTTCAGTCCTGGAGCTGTCCTGCTGCTCCATAACCTTTTTTGGGTACAGTGTGTTCCTTTCAGTTGGTGGACAGGTTAGGCCTAAGGAACATGTGCGCTCGTTAGCCAGCGTAATGCTAAAATACACAAAGCCATCGCTGGCGTGCAGACTTGGACAGCATGGGCAGGCATCAGACTGCTCTGGAAGTCACAGGCAGCGGCCGCTCCCTTAATCCTCATCCTGTAAGGTAAATAACGAACGCAAAGAAGGTAAAATCCATCCAAAGGTAAATAACGTGGGCCCCGCGTTGTAAAGCTTTCCTGGGAAGCATGGGCGAGTCAACCTGTCTGGCACAGCGGATTTCTCGTTTACCTTATCTCTGGGATTCAAACCAAACACTGAATCACCTCACCATTATACACCAACGATTAAGCCAACAAATTTGATAGTCAAGTGTTTGCAGGGGGTGGAGGGGTTAAACTTCCGCCCTGTACATACCTCATTTGTAAGTTTGATTAATACAGCACCTGTACGAAGCATCTACCCCTAATCTGCACTACACCTGTACAAATGATGTGTGTATGAACTACACCTGTGCGAGCTAAAGCTACTCTTTCTTTGATCCCCCGGGCCTTTGTGCACTGAACCAGATCTAAAAGAGGAGGAAACACACACACATGCACATGCACACACACACACGCACACACGCACACACACAACACACACACACACACACACACACACACACACACGTGCACGCACACACACGCGCGCACACAGATGTTGGCACACATTTCAGAGGGCGGCAAGGTTTTTCTTTGATGATCGTGGCTTGGGATTAATTTCAACCAGCAGCGACTTCCACACTTCTGGTTCTTCAAAGAACACACCGCGCTAAATTACAATCGAAGGGGGCCAGCTTTGACGGGAGCTGGGCTCGTAATCAGAAGATTGCAGGTCTGCGTTCAGGGGCGGGGTGGGGCCACCGAGCCCTCAAACTAAAGAACCTAAATATTACCCAGCTGTCTACACGGGTAATGTAAACTGTGAGTGTACGCAAGTTGCCCTGAATAAACGGTGCCTGGTAAGCAAACCTGTGTTGCAAATATGACCAGCGTTGACGTAAATTCAGCTGCTGTCATCGCCGTATTAAAGGAAAACTAAGTGAATCATGCAGACCGCACTGTGCCCTTACCCAGTGAATCAGCCCTCAGGCTCTCTCAGAGGAAACTGGATCTGGGCCAGCATCACACAGTCAGTCAGACCTACCTCCGCCGCACGAGAGAAACCCTCACAACTGCACCCAGTAACGTCGCTTACTTACTAAAAACAAATCACTTTCACATCCATCCGTTTCACTGCCAGTAACATCTATCCACTATTTACCAATGTTTAATTTAATTTAAATATATTGAATTAATAAAATTGCTTGCGTCTGAGGATTTCCTCCTACTGCTCAAAAGATAGTGCTACTGGACTCCCCTGCTTAGCTTGTTAAGACTGGCCTGGGCCAGCCAGAAGCAGATGGGCTGTCCCCCCCCACACACATACACCCCCCCCCTTTGCTTGCTCTGGGGGACACCTCTCTGTGAAGCTGCTTTGTGACAAAGAAAAAAAAAACTATGCTAATAAAATAGAACTAAATCTATGCAACTGGATATTTAATGAAGCTAGTCATGTGAAGCCAAGGGGAAAGTGACTGTGCCCTACCTGGGAACTGAACCTGTAGTCTCTTGCCCCCCCCCAGCTCCAAAAACCATTAAGGTGCCTCATACTCACAGTGCAAATTTCGGAAGTCGACGCTCAGGTAAGGATGCGAACCTCTTCGTCCCAGCTCAAAGCCCTGCTCGTTTCTCACTCTCACATCTCCTGGAGCAAAGAAAACAGGAACGACAACAACAGGACAAAAAAAAAAAAAAAAAAAAAGAAGTCCTCAAGGAATTTGCAAACAGTAAGAGTTCATTTTGAATACACAGTTGATTTTGGGTTGGAGTATCACCCCGGGAGTCTGCCAAGCTGATATTGAGGCTACTTTTCACAGATGATAACGACAAGCTAGAGTTCGATTAGCGGCCACTTTACACAGGTAAGTAGATGGCTAAAGAATTTGTAAAAAAAAAAATTTTTTGGCACTTGTAGTTCTCAGTGATGGCCTGGCTCGTCACCTTTTGACTGAAACCCTCTGATTGCAGGAAGTGATGTCACAGCAGGGGTTAAAAGAGATGGAGACAGGGGCTGTGGACCTTAAGACGGAGAGAAGAAAGTAAAGACCGTGTAAACGGTAAAACTGCCGGTAATACATTTTTTTTTTTTTTTTTTTAAAAGAACAAAAGTGACTGCAGTGCCCTCTCCAGCAGTCAGTGTGTGAGCAGTTTCATCTCCAGACTCTCTGTCTCTCAGAGCAACTGCAAATTTACACTTTTTTTTTGGCCTAGGCTTCCTGCAATCGGATTGGTGCCAGCATATTCCTGACGGTGGGTTTGATTGGTTGGGGTGGCTTGTCACTTTGACTTGTGATTGGTCAGCACTAGTTCTGGGTGCATGTGCTTTGGCAGTACACCAGTGGCAGACACCACTGATTTATTGGCAAAGCGCATTCACACAACTCGGTTTACATTGTTCGATTTACACCAGATCAGTGTGATTAACTAGTCAGGATCATAGTTATGAGCTGGAGTACTGAGGCTAGCATTTAAGTCACACACTGCATGGCCATCTGTTACCATTTAAGTGGTTTATTGTGGATCATGTCACCATTTGTGGTCTTATGGTGGATGACATCACAATCTGGCAGATTATTGCTGTGGATGACATCACAATCTGGGGACTGAATGCAGCCAATCATAATGAAACTCCCCTCTCATTACCAGGCAAACTCCACTACTATCTCAGAATCTTGGAGAGCATACACTGACTGGATTAAGACAGGTCACTGAAATCTTTTGGGCACAACAATGCAGTCTACAAAACAAACAAGTGGGGCTCTATTTTAAAAATCCAATCTCATTGTGATAAAGGCAGACTGCATTATATTGAATAAGTGGTGTCTCATTTATTTTATAAACCCAGCCTTATGTGATTATCTGTGTCAGGGCAAAGTTTGTTTGGATATTCACTATTGCAGCCATGAAACTGTCACGAAATTCTGCTTTTCGTTAAATTTACAATTACTCAAGGCTACATGTGCTATTTTCAGCTCTGCACTTTGAGTTTGGACCAATAAAAGAGAGCCCCATACATTAATTGACTAGTAGAACACTTTTATGAACTTCTGATTTACAATGTTCAAACTTCACGCATCTGTTTATACAACGTACAACTGTGAGTTTACTGAAGTACCTCAGCACTAGCAGCTACAGCCAAACAACAGCACATAAGAAAATGTGTTAAAATGTTAACTGTCTTGTATGACATAGCAGGTGCTCATTGCACTGCAGCCATTCGTTTCACTTACCTGGGGGGAAAGAAAACCTCACAGCACTTTATAAATATAGCCTAGTTAAAAAATATTATTATTATTTGTATCAAATTTGGCAAGTCTGTGTACCGTGCGAGATTAACAAAGCAAGACCATGATGCATTCTGATAAACACACAGGATTACTCCATATGATGGAGGTGTTCTTCAGACGCTGCACCAGGGCGGCTTAATCTCTTCCCCTTTTGGAGACTTATCTCACTCAGGAGCAGATATTACTCCTTCACAGGCAGGAATTTGATTTTCACACAGATTTTGAGACCGTGAGCGTCTCTGGGGGACGCTAGTGTTAGTATTTCTAAACGTTCTTCGCTCCCTGTCGGCTGTTGAGGAGGTCTCGCTGAAGTGCTGGATCTGTGTGCTTACTGCATAGGTCTCTACCACTGCATGAAACTTTTTAAGTCTCGAAAATAAATCTGTATTTTCTGGACAGGACCAGGCAATGAAACAAAAATCACGGTTTGCCAAAATTTAATTTTGACTGTATCGTGATCATGTTTTATGTTTTGATATCGGAATATCCCTTTTGTTACCCGAGTTCAGGTTAACAGGCAAAACATTCATGACAGCTTAAAAACTGTACATGACTGAATTTCTAGTTGACTGGACTCCAGTAATCATTCCACTATATGGTAAACATCTACAATTACCTCTCAGAATACAAGAAAAATTTACTTCATATTAATATCTGATAAAAAAAATTAAGTATGGCTATGGTGGCATATGGACTGCCATAATTTCTAGTCCTATTTCAATAGTAAATCAGGTAAAAGTCAGAAACAATCCCATAATCCCATGGCTGATACAGGAAAGCATGGTGCAGGGAGGAAGCAGACACATACCGAGCAAGCGAATGTAGAGCGCGGTCTGATCCAGGCTGTCATAGGAGATCGCCCCTCGTCTCTGCAGAGGACAAAATGAGAAAAACCATCACCAGGGGTGTTTCTGAGGCTGAAATTCATTTAAAAACAACAACAACAACAACAACAAGTTGACAAACTGGTAGTCAAACTGTGCACGCAGCCATGAAGGTGAACAAGACAAAAAAAATGCATGAAAATAACACATGACCTCAGCATAGACCAATCAGACATTGTGCAATTTCAAAATACTACGATCCCATGGTCAGAGATACACCTCACAATGGACAACAGAGCCAAGCTGCCAAAATTTACTCACAGGGAACCGAACTGAGCTCCGAAAGGGCCCATTTCTCAGAATCATATGGGAACCTTATTTGATACTATACAAAGCTATCACAGAACCATTAATTAACCATTGTAGTGTGGTTATACACCACCAAATGTTTTGTTATGGTTTAATTATATAGTTCCTAAAAATGATTGTAAGTAAAGAGTGTGGTCTTCTTAGTAGTAAACATCTCAGTTTACACACAGGCACTCTCACACTACACAGTACCGCTAAGAAACGGTATTTTTCCTAGAAACTCTTCCCTTTAAAAAGCAAAGAAGGCCCTGCACTCTCCTGATGTTTGAGAGGCTGCAACAGGGAGAGAGAGAATGCCGTATCGGTTTCTGGATTTCATGCCAAATTCTTAATCATTAATTAGCCCCTAATCACTCGTGTGATCTGGCAGTTTAACTACGTTTCTTGATAAGCGAATAAACAACAGCTGAAGGCCTTTCTTGTGTCCCCCCCTATAATGGGTTTAGCTGTGGTCTAATCTACGAGCGAACCGGCATCGGTGTACACAGCTAATCGGCTAACCGAGTTAGCGTAATTGGTGGGAACAAAAGCCAGCATACACAGGAGCTCTCCAGGAATGGGGAGCACAACCCTGATTAAGTGTTTACTGTTTAAGAAAAGGCTATTTTCATCAAGCTTTTTTTTTTTGTTTTCCTCCATACTATCCACCCCCAGAGCTGAACTTAGGTCACCGAGGTGACTATCTCCCGTAAAACACGTGACTCCTCGGATGCACTCATTGATTGACTAAGCCTTGCTGCTTTCCCACACTGCTAATGTGCCACTAATCCCATACTGCCAGTACCAACAGAGGAAGACAAAGCCAGCATACACTCAGTTCATGCACTTGCAGGTGCAGCAACTGGCCAGGAGTAGGCGCAAGAGAGCTGCGACACTCTTGACTTTAACCAGCCAGCAGACAACCAAAGTAAATAAAGTAGGTCCCCTTGACTACCGTGTGCGTCACTGTGACCTGCAGTTGTTGCCCTGGTAATGAGAGCCTAAAATGACACACCAGGGACTCGAATGCCAAACCACAGCTGCACTATGATCAGGCACCTTTACCGCGTGAGTCGCCCAGAGGCTGCTTGGAGCTTTCGGTCTTGACTCCAAATTTCTACACGATACTGCGACGACCAGATAAATTACTGTATTTTTTTTTCTTAGAGGAACACCCAGAGCAAAGTGGAAGTTATGCTAAGAGCTGTAAACCTGGAGCAGCAGATACTGATCACCCATACAAAAACCCATACTGATCATGTGACAAGTCATGTGACAAAAGCACCACACAAAAAAAACACACCGCAATGATTGTCCACTGACTTTAACAATGGGATGGCCCACCCAGGCCCACAAAGGCACCCTACAGGGTGTTTTTTTCAGGGCAACCAAACTAACTGTCTCAAGAGTCAGCTTTTTGCTTTTTGCTTTGCTAGCGTAACAACTGGAAGTCTAAGACCGACTATGGAGTTCGTCTCATAAACAGTGAGGGAATCTTCTATGAGGACCTCTTGGTAGCGGAGGAGACCGCGCACCTTCTTCTAAGAACTCTGGGTAGTAGAAAAGAGCGTGCTTCACTGATCAGTTAATTACAGAGTGATAACAAAATACCACATCCTGAGACTCTCCAGGAACAGGGCTAGCCACGTCTGCTTTAAAGTACCTCAAAAGTAAAAAAAGGGTGTTTAAAGGAGCATCCTAAATGTGCCAGATGACGAACGTGGGATTTCCAGGGGCTGCTGCTCTGACCTCATGCTCGTCGGCCTTCTCGTGCCGATCGCCGTTGACCAATAAAATTTCAGTGCAATCGTGAGCGTGCGCGTGTGTATGAGTGACCCAGTTTCGGGCTCGGCCCGACGATGGCTGTTATGGATTATAGCCTCTGGCTGACACGACTGAGAGTGCCTCAGTGTGACAGCTCTCAGAAAGAGGAAAATGAAATTAAACCGCATAACGTTCTGCCCTACATCGGCTAATGTATGGGTATATGCATGTGTGAGTGCGCGCACGTGTGTGTGTGTGTGTGTGTGTGCCTGAGAGAGAGAGGGCAAGAGAGATCTCAGCTTGAACACAAGAAGTGTGCGTATAGGGAAGGATGAGTCTGTATATGTATGTGTGTGTTGTGTGTGTATTAGGGTAAGTACATATATACCGCATATCTATAAATTTGTACGTAAAACAGATAAACAAACGGTCTGATGGATATTCCACTGTAGAAGTTCGAGTTGAGAAAATCTGTTAATTATGCACGATTTTTCCAAGCAGCAGCTACAGTGACGTGGATTATTGACGCAAACGATTTTCCTATAGTAATTAAGATTTTTTCCCTGAGCTTTTTATAGCTAACCCTGTCCCATATTTTTCAGCCGATTATCCCTTCGCCGCATAATATTAACACTTATAACGCAATTATCTCCTGGCTCCAGCACTGCAGGGACTGAGTAAAGCAGGTTTTAAGTGTCTCCTATGGACCCCCAAGTCACGGCAAATCAACGACTCTGGAAGAGATATAGCAGGCTTGGGCACGACAGACGCTGTAACCCGATTGGACATACCAAAATTCAGATGCATGCATATGTGGCAAATGGGAATCGCGGCGACAGAAATCTAGTTTACTGGAAACGTGCCCTTGAATAAACGATTTTCCTGTCCCACTTCACTCATGTGGTGATGCCCACTTGCACAAACTGACAAGACTTACCAACGTAACCACAGCAGACCAACTCAACTAATAGTTTTTGAGTCCCTTTAATGTATTTTTGCATTTTTAAAACATCGCCTATTCCTCTACAAAGGCCTTTTTTTTTTACTAAGCACTCTAATAATCCAGTCGTCAGCCATTTTGTGGATGAGCACTTTCACTGCCTGAATAAAGGTTGATTTTATCTCATTAAGGTAATGCTTTTCTTGCAGGCCATTTGTCTTGGTTAGGCCGACTCAAATGTTTCATCTTCATTCTACTTCAGAGTGCTGTTGGACGATCTACTTCTATGTGGGGGCCCTAGTTCTGCTTCAGGCTGTGTGATTATAACTGTTCCTGTAATGTATTTTTTTTTGTGTGTGATGACAGCTATCAACTACTAGCATGACATATTGTTTCTCTTTTTTTGTCTCTGGTCATATCTAATAAGGGAGTACACCTCCATACTTAAAAGGCCATGTCAAATGTTTGGGGGCATTACTCATATCTACTAGATGACTGACAGCCAATCAGAAACAGGGCCATGCAGCTTTGATGTGAAAGATGAAAATGAAACACGAAATTACAAAAGTTTGAGCTATGCGTTTTTCAAATTAGGTTAACACTACGCCCACCCTCTCCTGCTGACGTCAGTCGGCCAATCCAATTTGCGTGTGTGTTTTTGCTCTGAGCATTTCACAAATGAAAACCAAACATTCCCAAAAACCAGATTCAGAAACTATTTTCACTCTTTCTACTCCCATGACGAGGAAAGTCTAGGAAACAACAAACCAGACAGAACTGGAAGAGTGCTCTGAAAAGAAAATGGCCCTAAGTTCACACGTTAAATTCACAATGGCTACGGAAAGTAAAATGAAGCTTGGTCTATATGTGAATGCCAAATCGACTGTAGATTCCACTGAAGCAGTCAAATGGTACAAGCTAGTGATGACTGAAATGAGGTTTAAATTAAAATGCAGCTACTCAGCTGCCAGTCACTTTTAACCAAAGAAATCATTTGTTTTAATCAAACATGCAGATAACTAACTATAACTATTGTTTACAGCAAACTCTGAGTCTCATAGTTTGGTTGTACAATCAAAAATCTTCGGTTATTCTGGTGCACGGACTGCAAGCAGTTATCTATGTGCAACACTAACCCTGCAGTTTTTCTTACAAGGTTTTGACTGCACAAGCCTGCTGGTTGCCCAGCATATGAACTGCTTGCTGTTTTGTACAGTTTACACCTTGGTGCCAGCTGAACAGGAAGAGCTAAAAGCAATGATGGACATCGGCCACTAAGAAATTTGACTACATATACAGGTACTTTTCCCTGCTTCTTCTCAGAAACCACCGTATCAGAGATACTGGGAATCTAAAGCCACAGCAGTAAACTGCAGGTAAAACCAAGTAACGTCAACACTGACATGTAAGATCACATACCAAAGTCACTGACAGCGCTGGATGTGAAGTATCGACCACGTAGACGGTATGCAGCCATAATGAATGATCCACTTTATAAGGCTACACCTACCCTTTCATCTAACAAAGGCCTGGAACTCAATGACTCAAACATTATGAATGGCAAGTGCAATGATAACTCATGTAATGGCAAATATGCTCTTTTAATACAGCGCAATGTTACATAACAGGGTTATGTAATCTGTATCATATTGTTTTTTTTACAGGGTTTCCTTGTGTTTTCAAACTGCACCACAAACACAGTTAAGTAATCGGAGTCATTTGGTAAAAACACAGAGTTAAGTGTGGAGTGGGGTGTGCTACTTTGGGTTTGAGTGAGAACTTCATTTATCAGAATCCAGTTCCATTACGCTCTAAAACATATATATAAAAAAAACCCATGTAGCTGCACTGGGGTCCAATGAATATGCATCTGCCATAAAGTGGTTCACTCGGGAGAGCCAATCAAATTCAGACTCACTCATCTTTTGTAAACTGACCTCAGATCAGCTTGCGGAGATCAGAGATGAAGTTCCAAAGGGTGGTTTGTAAACCCATTTATTAATCGTCTCATCTGTTGGGAGCCAAATTACGAGTCCGTTTGCTTTGCAGTTTTTGCACTTCTTTTCCCAAGCCCCCAAAACAAACAGAGGATCATTCTTGCGTAGGTTTAAAAGACTGATAAGAAGGGCTCTGGCACATTAAATGTTGTTTTTCTTGAAAACCGTGACCAACCCCAGCCTGGCTGGACTGCATCTTTGGCCCGGCTTTGCCTGGAGGCCGGTCGTCAGGCCGGTCGTTAGCCACAATCGAGGTAGGAATTCCTCCCAGGCTGACAGAGATAAGCGGGGCCTGGGGACAGGACAGAGAGATAACATCTCACACCCACCCCCATCCTACCGCAACCCTGCACATCCCCAACCCCCAACCCCCCACCACCACCCCCCACCAACACCAAGTCAAGTCGACTCCTCTTTATTGCCATCTCAGCCAGATACACAGCATACAGTGGGACAAGATTGTGTGTCCTCAGGACCATGGCGTGACGTACAAACAGACAAAATAAACAGCACAGAGTGCGAAGCAAAATATAATGCAACCAGACAAGACACTGTGCAGTAATTACTATTAGAACAGGAACGAGGAGCAACGTGTATGGCCGAACATGAAGTAGCCACTGCACCCCCGCGCACCGCCATCTTGCATATTGTTTGAGTCCACAGTGAATACAGCCCCTTCCAGGCCCACAGCGAATATCCCACAGGCTTCAGGAGAAAACGGCATCTCTAGTCATCTGTGACACGTCAGTGTTTTAGTATCAACATGAGCCAGTGTTTACTGACAGCTGAGCTGCACCTGGGAGGATGGCGGAGAGACGGGGTGGGGCGGGGGGGAGGCTACAGGGCTGTACCGTGAACTGGCACTACCGCGAAAAAACTGAGGGTTAGTTAGGCCACGATGCCTACCCTACCTTTGACCGTTCGCCCTGGTTAACCACACAGGGTGTAGTGTAGATGGAGTCAGAACTCATTGAATACAGTGAGCTACACACACACACAGTCTACACTTAAAGATTATAATGAACAAATCACACACTTATTCAACACTTGCAGAATACGATGAACAACACACACACACACACACACACACACACAATGTCAACAGACTACCAGAATAGGTTAGCCCAAAATTTATTTAATTGTGCTTTCAAACTATGCACTGAAGCAACACTTACGAGTGCAGTGAAGAAAGCAAAGTCAACCCAAAAGAATACAGCCAAAAAATACAAAATGTACAATGAGTCAATACAAAACAAAAATATGTTTGAATACAGTGAACAACACACAACAAAATGGGTGGTGTTACAATCGGCCAATAGTCACTGACTGGATTCAGCCAATCAAATGGGTTTTTGCTCTCCACAACAAATCACAATGATAGTTTCGAATCATTCAGCTGGCTGGCAGAGGGGGAAATAAACAGCTGGAACAAATACATGAAAGAACTTCTACTTCCTGAAGCCAGGCTCCTCCCACCTGTTGTTACTTGCAATGTTTGGTAGCGCCATCCATTTTTGTTGTCATGACGCCTTCTTGTCCTATCGCTGCCCGCGAGCTCATGCTCTACTCTGAAGCAAAGGCTGCCAGCTTTGGCTTCATCTTCTTCTTTTTTTCTTCCATCTCCATCTTCCATCTGCACAGTTCACCCAGATGCACGGAGCCAGAGGAGTTCTTGTCACTCACAGCTGGTGAGGAGGACCCCTAAGGCCGCAGTTCAGAGGTGGCAAGCCCCAGCTACTGGGAGCACAGAAGTGCTGCTGTGCATCTATTCCCTCTGTGCATTAACCCAGCTGACTTCACTAATTAGACGAGCCCCCCCCCCGGCTGAAGAGTCATCCTAATTAAAATCAGCTGGTTTTAACGCACAGGGGGAACGAGTACATGGTGGTGCCCACTCCGTTCTGGTATTGGCTGCTCTGGTTGGGGTGGGGGGGTGGTTCCACCCATGCCCCTTACTGCCCAGTTACTTCCATGGTGTGATTGGATGAGGACTTCAAGCCTGCCTCCATGAGCACGGTGTCAGCCAATCACACGCTGCCCCTGACCTGCCATTTACCGCACAGTTTCAGCACTTCCTAATTGTTTTGCCTGCAGCAAATCCAGGATTTCACCCTTTTACATTTGCTTTACCCATCTTCACCAAGTTTGTTCCCCTCTGAGTCTTTTCAGGGAAAGCCAGCCGACAGGCCCTGGCGATTGACTGGTGCTAACTTCTGCAATATGCCAGCTGATTTTGCATAACTAGTCAAAAGAAAACAAGACACCCACCCTGCCAGTGATAATCTTATCAGGGAATTTGCATGAGGTGGCAGCACTGTTGCCATATCTACAATTTACTGAAACAAGCTGAGCATATGCAAACAACAACATACACATGAGCACACAGGCTACCCCACACACACACACACACACACACACACACACACGCGCAAACAAAAACAAACACGGTACCCCCACCCCCCACACACACACGCATGCAAACAAAAACAAATACATGCACACAAAAACAAATATGCGCACACACACACACACACACGCACACAGGCACGCGCACATTACAGTAAAGTCTTTTGCACTTGCAAACATGCAAACTCACTAATTTTAGACATGTTGCTCTCCAGGCCTGGTCGGCCCCATTGCTCTCTGTGTTACAGCATGTTTCAACACCTAAAGTGTCACATTTATCACCTGGCTTTTTTAGGGTTATTTTTTTGATGATGGAGGGGAAACTGTCAAAAATTAAACCACTAAGAAATGATAGCTTTGGAGGACTGGAGCTTTACTTTACCCTCGACCAAGCGAAACTTTAAATTTTATTTTTACACGCACAGCCAGAGGAACACGAGGGCTTAACACCCCAAACCCTGAGCCGTCTAGTGAACCAGCCGCTCCCAGTGAGGGCCCTCTCAGCAGCCAGAGGGCCTTTGGACAAACAGGGTGCATCTGAAACCGTCACCCTGGAGGAGGACCAAAATAAAAAAGGGTTCAGCTCGGGGTAGAAAAAAAAAAAAAAAAAAAAAACGTGAACAATGCTCTTTTTCTCCCCAAAACAGAGGCACGCCATCTCAGTGACCCCCTCTCTGGCCTGGTCACAAGATCCGGAGCACAACAACGCTTTAGTGCTGCGATGCTGGCGGCGGCGGGGTGGGTGGTTTGCGGGGATCGTAGCGGTTTGTTGTTGGGCGCGTGGGGTTGGGGGGGGCACACACCGGGACTTCTCTTTAACTATCAAACCCCACAGTTCAGCCAGATTGTTAAAAGCTATATTCGTTCTTTCCTTTATTCATTCTTTCTTTCTTTGACCCCCCTCAGACAAACACGCGCTCCCCTCCCGCGGTAACACGCGATGTCAGCTGCTCCCTCTTTCTCCCGTCGCGGTTTCCCGTTCGCGGTTTCCCGCCGCCGCCCCTGTGGTTCATCTCCAGATAAATCAAGTCTTGGAGTTCAAGTTAAACTGCGGTACTGAACACTAGGTAGCAGGTAAACGATGAACCCTGTTGGGCCGATCGGCCTGCTCTAGTCTCCGTGTGTTGTGGCCTCGCTAACAGGCCTGTCGTAGTGTCGTAGTCAATCCCTTACTTAAGTTTAGAAAAATATCGGTTTCCAACGCGAAGAGCATTAGGTCATACCCAAAGAGCAGGGCCGAAATGGAGGCGCGAATGCAGACCAGGAAGTTACACAATCCGTAAAGCATGAGCTAAGCAGGGGAAACGGGTGAGTGATCACAAGGGCATATACTCATTACTGGAAAAAAAGCCCTTTCCTAATTGCATAGTTTGAGCGCCAAGTCATACAATAAGGGCATTTCCAAGAGGTATGGTTCACATCAAGACAGTTTACAGTTTGACGTAAAAAAAAAAAAAAAATATTGTATATATAACGGGAAAACCCATTTGAGCTCTACAGCGTAGAAGAAACTGTCAAGTCACATTTACAGTCACATTCACCAGATGCTCTGATGCAGAATGACTTCCACAGCTTACATAGTTTATTTTTTTATGTTTTTTTTATCCTCAGCTGTTACAAGCACAGTTCCCCATCCATTTTACTAAGTTACACAAACCAGGGGTTTCTGGGAAGCGACGAAATTGAAAGTAAGGCACGTACCCAACTGTATTTACTGAAAATGTAGCCATTTCTCAGATGTTCTTACTTCACAGTTAATTTCTACACACTATCCATTTAGGGTATAGCTACAGTGCCCCACCTGGGAATCAAACCCATAACCTCTGTGTAACAAAGCCCATTTCCAAAGACATAACACGACACCACACAAACACCAAGGGATTCTAGTAGTGAAGAAACTCAGATTGGAGGCTGGCGTAGCCCCTATGAGGGCATAGTCAAGAGTAAATATGGAGATGTAAATTCTACCGAGCATTACCCAGCGAGGGACCCACACGATCGATTACCGACTGCTTCAGCTCGTGAGGGTCCCTTATTTGGTACAGGCTCCGTGAAGCGGAGATTCGCCGTGATGCGACCGACGAGGCGGAACTTGTCAGATCGGTTTCCTCTAGGCTGGAGGCCATGCCAAAGAGCCGAGACGGATAACGTTTAACGCACATGCTTTCCTCATTCTTCCCGTCTCCCTCATGTTATGGGCACTCAGACCCTCCAGCTCTGTGGCTGTACCTCCCTGGCGGCGACAACGTCGCATCTACCATTCCTAAACGTCAATGCACTGCTTGCCACCGGCATATATCTGCAATCATTACTTTTAAGTGTTAAGTGTTTCTCTGTGCTGCACCTCAGTTTATGTTTCTCTTCCATTGAGGAAGTGGAGGGAATAGGAGCTGATGTTCATCATCGTATACGTTTACATTTGTATGTCAAGTTCAGTTCAATATCGATGCCAGATGCAAGGACACACTTTGGCTGAGGAAACCGACTAACTCATATTAACATAAAAGATCTATATCATAGATATCAATAAAATGATTATGCAGTGGTTATCACTGTCATTATTCAGTCTTCACCATTTGTAGAACACATTGAGAGGCATGTCTAAATGTAATATCATATATTATAGATCTGTATCGAACATATTTAGCTCTATATAAATGTGTAATAATTAACCAGCAATCTAAAGCGGGAGCAACCAGGGTCCTGTTACCACCAACCTTGGACGTGAGCCTATCACAGCACTCAGCTGTGGAGTGCAGTGTCCGTTTTTTTGTGTTGGTAACAGCAGAGTGTATCTCGGCCTACAGTGGTGGTTCGTGAAACCTGCATTTGTTACGGTCATGACCGTTTTGGTCATGACAGGTTTCTGGCAACAGGAGACGTAGGAGCCGTAGTGGCGCTGGATTGCGGTCCGTGACGGGAGACCGAGTCCATGCAAATGTGCGAATGAATGCAAAACAGAGGAGTAGCATGATGCACCGTGACCTAAAAAAAGGGAAGCAAATGGTGTCGCACATGTATCAGTAGCTCTGGCCCGCGGCTAAATATATGGCACGCATAAGGGCTTTGCTGTAATACTCTGCGGTAAAGGGCGCACACACACACACACACACACACAATGCACAACATACACATATGCACATCACAGAACACAGAGCAGCATAGACGATGTTGCACCTCACAGCAGCGCACCACACAAAGTACCCCACACACAACACACAATGCTGCACACACACACAGACACACAATGCCATGCGTGCACACACACACACACACGCACGCACGCACGCACGCACACACGCACACACGCACACACACACACACACACACAAGAACATATACATACCTATTTGCATCTGTAACAGTTTTTGTGCAAACATTGCCAATGCAAAGTTAGACCTACATATTACCCACAGACCACGTGACCTTGTTCTGGGTGACGTTACTAAGCAACAACAAGGGTGGGCAAGGGGGGAGGGCACTCTCAACCACAATCACGTCACAAACCAAACGACAAACCTACACACACACACACACACAGACACACGCACAGAAGTCAGCACACACTAAAGTTCTTGCGTCTCAAAACTGACAGGCCGAGGAGTCTTCTTATCTCCTGCGTCATAACTTATCGTGCCCAGTGCTAATCTCTAACCGTGCAGAAGAGTAACGTGTTTTCACAGAGCGTTTTCCCGCTCAGCTCCTCCCGCCTGCTTCCCCGCTGATTCACGGCCTCGTTTCGAACACAAGGCTTCAGAACTTCCGTCATCCCATGAGCTCTGAACCGTCGCCAGCACTTTGTGGGGAATTGAAATGAATGAACGCTTGCCTCTGTGTGTCACCGACTGGAAAAAAAAAAATATATATATATATTTATTTCCTGGGCCTTTATGTTTTTGGCTGATATGCATCATGCATACACAGCAGTGAAAACAAGTATGGGTCTGCCATCCTGCTTTCTGATTGGCTGTGTGACAAGTGGAAATTCAGGGGAGTTTTAAGGCAAAAAAAAAAAAAAAAAAAAGAGACAATTGTTGCCTCGCCAACATGGGCCGAATAACCCAGCTGGGACCCCTGCCCCCAGCCACGGTCTCACAGCTGCATAGTGAATAAGTGCCTTTACTCCACAAGACACCGAAAGACACCATAAAAAACCTCTTATATTCATTGTATTTAACCTTTTATTTTATCAAGCAAGTCAATGAAGAATACAGCAGTGTGTGTGATGCTGACCCGGCATTAAGCAAGTTCCCTCGGAAATATTACCTTCTCTTATTAATATTATTGTTATCTTCAGTACATGCTGCAGATACGTTTAGCGGAATCAATCGGTTACTCACGGCTGACGCTATACACAGTCAAATGCGTTAAAGAGAAGGCAGCATGCCGTTTTTTAAGCATTTCTTAGCTGAATGCACGTACTGTGTGCCACACTGGATCGCTTTCAAAAGAGCTGTTGTTTGCTTCCAGATAGTTCCCTTCTGCGCACGAATAGAGACATTTCAGCACGGTCCATATGAATTCGCCAAAAAAAAAAAAATCCCCACGCCAGGGAACAGAGAAACAGTAAACCAGAGACAATCGCCGCGCTGTCAAATATTAAAATCAGATGCAAAATCGCTGCCCAGCGGTGATCACGCCAGCCTCGCCGGGAGCTGCGGTCGCTGTTTGTCACTTTGGCAAAGGCCACACTTAGCAATGACCAGCCTCCTCATAGACCTGAGCCAGGACGCACAACACAACTAAACAAAAACAAAAACAAAACACCACAGCTGAATTATAGGTAATTATGGCTCCCTGGGAAAAAAAACACAGCAGTACAGTAGCTATAAAGTTATACCTAGGGCTTCCAAAAACAGGGCTGGTCTAAACTAGCCCTTTGGGCCAGTCGTAGGCTTCTGCTGGTTTCCATTCCTCCAGTCTAATGAAACACTGATTTCAACCTCGAACACCAGGAGAGTGGAATCGCCAATCACTTGCATTGATCAGTCTATTATCAATAAGATAAGAAAACCAGCGGGAGCAGGTTTACCTCGTTCATATCATAACCTCTTCCATTGTAAGTGAAATCAGAATTCCTATTCTGAGGTGTTTTACGAATACAGGCCATGACAGTTTTGTGACTTTTTGTAACGGTGTACAGTATCACCACGATTAAAAAAAAAAAAAAAAAAAAAAAAAGTCAGAGTAATTTGAATGCTTGGGAACAAATCAAACAACTTTCAAAGTGGTTCTCTTCACAAGGAAAACCACAACATGGTAGCTTGAATTAACAAAAAAGAAAAACTTGATTAGATTAGATTCAACTCCATTGTCAACTTCTGTGTTTTGAATTTATCTCTGACCTCACCAGGAAAACATACAATACAATGAGGAAATTAAATAACAATACATACTTCAAGATAGTATATCTGTAAAATACATTACAACATTGTACAAACAATCAATGATTAAGCGTTTAATAATGACTTTAAAAAACAATTCTAAAACATGTTACTCAATAGTTTTTCTACTGCTGTGCATCTGATCACAGGTATTGGACATAATTACCTGGGGCAAAAATACCACTCAGGTGTGCCAGAGGTCAAAATGCTTTGTCATTCTGGGCTCAGGGTTCAGCTATGAAAATCTCCGTGCAGAGAGTGCTCTTCTGTTACGGTAAAATATTCTTCAAACATTTTTTGAAACACCTGTCAACTTGGTAATTATGGTTACCGTGCCTTGTTCAAAAGGCATGCCATTACCCGTTACGGATGGAGGTCCGCACTGGCGAAGCCCATTGGCTTAACTTTGCCAAGGAAAGACTGGCGTTAAGCGTTAAAACTTGTCAGTCTCATCGCAATCAATCAGCCAACCCCCTTGGCCAACTGGGCACCGTAAGACGGGCATTTTGATGACTTTGTGTTCCTCTGAGGGCATAGGGAAGATGTGGCGACCTTGGTCGAAGGTGCGAAACGAAGAAGTCACACGGCTGACTGGCTCGTTCCTAAGTCTGAGGTGAAGGGGTTTTGGTATGGTGGCTGACAGGTTCGGGGGAAAACAGAAAACTAAACAAAAAGAAAGAAAAAAAACAAAAAACAAAAACAAAGACGACAGCGGCTGGCAAACTGACCCACATCTGTCACGCTTGTCGGATAAGGACTGTCAACTCATCGCCATCTGTAGCGCGTATAAATAAATGCACCAGTTCCAAGAATTTTCAAATGCAATAAACTGATCTGATTTTAGGGGAAAAAGAAAACCAAAGGCTCTAAAAAAAAATAGTGTCTGTTTACCATACATTCTCAAACACAAGGGAGCAGGTTCACCCAGGACAGTATTGATTGTGAAGTACAGCAAGCTGGGGGTTGACTGTTGGCACTAGTTATGGGAAAATGAGGACGAAATTTTGAAATTACAAAACATTTCCATGATTTCATATATACTCCTGTGGCTTGCGATACACTGTATAATAAACAACACAAAAAAAAAAAAAAAAAAATTATGGAAAAGATTTAAGAGAAGAAATGAAGGATTAGAATTGCCCGACCACTACAATCCCAACTCTCTCTTGGGACTGTCCTTTTTTTTTGTTAACATGATTGTTCAAATACGATAAACTTCTTGCACAAAATTCCACCCAAACAATCCTCAAGAACAACTGCTCTGGAATCCAGAGCTCTGTCCTGTTTCTAAGGCCGGTGTTATACTTTGCGCATCCACGAGTACACAAGGGTCCGCGAGGGTCCGCGTGATGTAATTTCATCATCAGTAGGTATACACGAGGCTCTGTGCGGACGTCCGTGTACCCTCCAATTTTTTGCGACCACTACGCTACAAAGGCACCAACTGCGCATGCTCTGGAAAACCAAGAACGAGGAACCAATGGAACGCATCCTCCAAGCGGACTAGAAAAGTAGTGTAATAAGGACAACCGTGCGTTTGCGGTGTCCGCAGCTGTCCACGTGCGAGTCCGCAAGGGAGCACAACCAAGCCTTAAACATGAGAGAGACGGGAGCTCAAAAACGGCACAACACCACCTCAGAAATTCAGAGCCCCCTCTTGAATTATAACACAGAGGCGAGAGGTGGTGCTAGACTGGGGGGGCATTCCTACAGGCTTCCCTTAGCAGCTGTGCGCACACCCCCCTCCACCCGGGCAACGGCTTGGCTA
This sequence comes from Albula goreensis, assembly GCA_022829145.1. Taxonomy (NCBI): domain Eukaryota; kingdom Metazoa; phylum Chordata; class Actinopteri; order Albuliformes; family Albulidae; genus Albula; species Albula goreensis. The sequence continues at coordinate 44,946,871 of CM040743.1, read as the reverse complement.
AACCAGCCAGGCCCGAACACAGTTGGTAGCCTGCGCTACATTCCGTTAGCCTCTGCAATAAAAGAAAAAAAAACCCACAGCTACAAGCTGCTGAGAGCAGACAGAGTATGACATAAAACTCTATAGACCCTAGTCTTTTCCAAACAATCGAGACGCGTGCTCGGAAAGGGTAATTTAAGGCTCCAAGAAAGCAATTAAAACCCTCCAGACGGGGGCGGTTATCTTTGATGGGGCGATAAGAGGGCGTTGCCATAGCGGCCGCGGCATGTAAAAGCACGACTCGTTTACGTCACCGCTGACGACCGGCCGCCAGTGAAACACCTGCCGCTCGTCCGTGAGATCTCAGGGAGGGCGGTTTACTGGCGGACCTTTTTCAAGAAGATAATGACAGCATGCAAAAGCTATTTCTTAACATAAAGCACATACATTCAACCTTGGGACATGTGCAAAGCAGTTCCATGAACTTCAGGCTCCTAAAATCCACTCCACCCCCCCCCTCCCCCAATCAAGGAAATAACACCAGCAGCGCTGGATCGTTGACGTTATTCTCTTGCACAGTTTTCAGAAAGTACAGTAATTATATACATATATTTTTTTGTAAATGGTTTCACTAACTGGTGTCAGAAATTCTCAGTTTTGATTTATCCAGAGGATTAGTTACATCTGTTAGCCTGCTAATATATGGAGATTCCACAGGCCGCCAGGATTGGAAATCTTCAATAAATTACACTGAGCTTTCAGAACAAAGATATGGCTGGGCTGTGACTGAAGTATGTGCACCGAAAGCTCAGTCAGTATAAGTTATTAAAGATATGAAAGATAAGGAAGATTTTAGACATTCACCATCCTCTTCTATTATTGGGTTTTCATCCACCTGCCCACCTCTCTCATGAATCTTCACTGAGTGTTTTAATGTGCTGTGCTTCACTCTGCTTTCTTTAAGTATGGCTGGCTGAAAGTACGCAGATGAATTTTACATTTAGGCATTGAGCCAGAGATGAGATTCTCCCTCCCAAAGTGGCTCAGACAGTGTACTTTTCAATTTTCTACACAGATATTTACTTCGGGAACTCAGGTTTCAGCTAGTACCTTTCCCAAGTGTATGCTATGCTATACCCCTACCTCGGATTTGATCCTGCAACCTCTGGCTAATGAGGCCAGCTTTTAAGGCCATTATACGACACTGCTGTCCAACAGACACATGCAAGTGGCAACGAATGGAGCAGGCTACTGCCATATTGACGAGACAACAAAGTTCAGTTAGATTAATGAAAAAATAGAGGTGGTTTAACTGAAATGGCCTGACCCATTTCTGAAGGGTTTTCACACGGACCTCCCACTGTCTGCCACCACAGTTTCTACACAATGGCAGCTGGGGAGATTATATTAGGGGCATTACACACATCCTTACCTTAGAGTGAGTTCATGATCTGGCAGTCATTGACATCAGCTGGGCCAGCACCTGAATTAACAGGGGGTTTGTGTATGTGCTAGAAGTAAGATTTCTACAAATCTTAACAAAATAAATGCATGGGAAAAAAAGTGAGAGAAAAGAAGAGCCAGAACGCCAATCAAGACTATAGTTCATTAGGCCAGCTAATGCTGATGGCTGCCAGTTCATGAACCAATAGTGAGGTAAGAACGCACAACAGCCAAAAGTTTGTACCAAAATGTAATACGCCTTTAAATTTCCCCCTTTCCACAAGCTAGCCACGCGGCTCTTACGCCTCACCATATCAGGACACAGGCTTATCGTGACTCTGCAAAAAGATAAACGCTCGCTTACGCCCGGGAACACGCTCTTTCGTTTCGACCCTCTGTACTTTTCAAACAGTAGCTTGACAGGTTCTCTCAGGCTAACCCCGGCAAAGGTCGAATAGATTTTGTGAACTTAGGCCTGGGGGGTTTCAAAACTGTGAGTCATGGGGTTCAAATGGGTCATGAGATAGATGGTGAAAAAAAATACATTCATGTAAAAATGTAAAACATTTCGTACAAATGTATGAACAATAACACCACTATTGTTGCATGCACTGCACCAGTGATGACGCGAAGTGCAGCTGCATTTTGCTTAATGCAATTTCATGGACAGTCAGTGTAATGGTATGGATTTGGTGTTGGACATATCAGTACGTTCTGCTGGAGGGAAGGTCACAGCAAAAGCTGTCCTTAACTGGTCTGTGAGCTCAGAAGGTTCTGGAACTACAACACTGACCTACATTTCAGAATACCTGGTGGGGTAGGGGAGGAAAATTTTATTTAAATATCATACTCCCCAAAAACCTCCCACAAGGAAAACTAGGCAAAATATCCATGAAACATGAGACAGATGCAAATAAAACAGAAACGTGATCCACTTTTGGTAAAACAGTGGCTTTGTCTTTGACTGGTCTCTTTGACTTTCCTCTCTGCTAGCGGGTCGACAAACAGCGTTATCCAATCAATAGGCTCATTCCGATCGGTTGCATATCAAAACAGGGACTGCTGGAAGGCTCACGCTGCTCGAACATCGAGTTTCAGCATGCGGACAAACCTCATGATCTGGTATTGAATCCCGACCATTCCAGCTATAATCTCACAAACACAATATGCACGTAGTTCCACGTACTAGCACGTTAAAATATTCGCCCCGCTGCAGTCGATGGTGGGGTGTGGATGAAAGGCAAGTCGTTTCTCTGCCACAAGAAGACTGTTTTCGCAATCCCTTGCGATTAAAATGTTTATGAGCACCGGAGCTTTAATGTAAACTGTCGAACCGCGTACCAAACCACATTCCTGCTTCACGCCCAAAGGCGTGACTGCAAGCAAATCCGAAAGGGCTTAAAAAGGTTAAAAAAAAAAAAAACAACACCATGCCATTCTCAAAGCACCCATCAATCAAAAGCGGTATGACGTCAATGAAATTCCTGCATTATGCCAGAGTTAATTGGTGTTACGGGTATATAATGTGATCAAAGGCATGCAATTGAGCAGGAACGATTTTTGCAAAATCGAAACGACAATGCAGCCCAGCTGGTTTAGGACAAAGGACAACAGTTTTCAAGGTCCTGGTGTCAAAATTCACAATAGGCTTCAGAGCTTTTCTGTACTTTTGCGTTTTCACAAAACAGCATTGTACCATTAATCTTGTCTTATTTTATTTTACATTTTTGTCACTCCAGTGATCATTCCTGCCATAAGCTTTACCATTCATTTTAATCATTCAGTTTTATCATTGTTAGTGGTGTTGTTTTATATGATTACCGTTTTGTCTGAATTAAATACTTGCTTTGGCAAAGCATTACAATGCATTTTATTCACATAGAAGAAAGTGAGACGGGGTGACAGAGAGGGTGAGAAAGAAGGAGAGAGAAAGAAATAGCGAACCCCCACCCCCACTCTCCCCCACTGCCAACGCCATCAAGGCCACCATACCCATATGAGCTGAGAGAGACACAATAACCTCCTATATGACACTGACCTCCTACAAGGGGACAGTGTCAACAGCTGCTGCAGTGTTGCCAACTTGGCAACTTTGTTGATGGAATTAGGGACTTTTCAGACTGTCTCAGCAACTAGCTACAAATGTAGCAAATTTTTTGATGCATCAGAGAAAATGTTAATGTTCAGACTTCCAGTGTTTTTCGTGACTAATCGGTGCGGCTGGTACTGAACAAGCACAGCCTCACTTCTCCCCAATGAGAGGAAGAGTGGAGAGAGGGAGGACCTTTTGTTGGGAAAATTACAACACAATGATGTCATTCATATGCACATCAGAGTATGACGTCATCTAACGACTTCATAGAAAGAGCAGTCACCGACTCTCAGACAAGATAAAAATCATCCTCAAGCCGGGTCACTTTACTCTCGGTTATGTTCTTATGCCAAAACAGAAGCAGGCAATGAGGGTCTTATCAGTGTCTGGATTTCATGCCAAATTCGGCTCTTACTTATTCAATTAGCCCCAGCCATTTATGCAATTTAAAATTTCATTTAAAATTGCTTGACAAGCTTATGAATGGCAGGAGAATACCGTCCTTGTGTCCCCGTTTGAATCTCTTTACTGTGGTCTAATGTAAGAGTGAAGCAGCGATACAGAATCCAGCTAATCAGCTAATTGAGCCCTGGGGTAATCGGTGAAAAGAGACGCCTGAGTTGTGCTGGAGTGTTTACATGGTGTGACCGCTGTGCAATAACCGCTGCTAAATGTCAACTATATACACGCGTCAGGCACGGTTTCAGAAGGGCCAAAAAAGAGAGGAAAACTGCACAGAATACTACAAAATCTGGACAGTTACATGAGCCATGAACCAGCTGCACCCTGGGATAGTGGCGCTGAACCGATGATGTGAGGTTTTATGTCAGTCTGTGACACCGTGACACCGGCGGTTTCTCAGAGTGAGTGTCTTTACTGCATGAGCCACTCGGAGGCCCCGAACCTCTGTTTTACCGACATAAAGCTCAGCTTTGACAAATTTGCAGAGACGCACGTGGAATTTAATTCGCCTGGCAGCATAAACCCTGTGCTGGAAGCAAGTTGGAGATGAATGAACGACACATCGGGCATTCACAGAGCGGCGGGAAACATCGAGTGTGAAGACTGACTGATGGGAAAGGGTTTTGTTTAAGCCGGGTCAGGACCTGAGCCCGTCCAGCCCCCTAGCGTCTGTTCACCCACCAGCCTGGCCTCTGTCCTGACGAAACAGGCAAAATGACCACGCTTGCATGACAGACGCACCTCTGTTGCCTAACCTATACTCTGACCTCAATGGTTGCAATGTTACTTTCACTTCCTCCTTCCTGAAAACAGCACAGAGTGGGCCAGCAAAGCAGCTACTTATAGTTACCGTTACTGTAAGTCTCTACAAATCTCAGAAACTAGAAGTAGCATTCAACGGGCCTTGGGTAGGTTCTATATGGCCCCGTTTATTCTACGTCCTCGTAATTCTGTAACCTCTGAGCTACAAGCCCAGCTCCCTAACCATTATACTACACTGTAAACTCTGAGCTGCAAGCCCATCTCCCTAACCATCACACTACCCAATATTTTAACATGCATATTCTCTGATGGCTGACATTCTACTAAGAAACAACATCCCATAATAACTGTGCAAAACTCACACAACAACGCTGCAGAGGTCAGGTCAGACAACACCAAGAATGACAACATGTCGTAAGTGAGATCATGGCATAACTGGAATTTGAATTACGGCAACGTCACGTGTGAACAGACTGTCAGTGCGCACTGGATACGTGGGAATCCGATTCATTGACTGTACGACATAGCAGCGAGTGAGCAAGGCCCTAGGTGCGGCCTTCAGGATGCCAGCGGACAACTGAACGCTCACAAATGGGTCTGTGGCTGAACTCGAGTAATCTCAGCGAGAGAGAGAAGGAGAGAGCGGGCTGCGGGACAGGAGGGAAAAATGACTAACTCCGAAACTAAACCCCCTCAGCCAGAGACCGGACCTTACTCAGTACGCAGTCACCAAAGTACGGCAGACCTCTGGCAGCGAGGACCAGGGTGCGACAGGAAGACGTATGAGGGATGATCCGTTTGTAAACAAATGAGACACCCGCCTTGGGGGGGGGGTGTCGTGTCAGAGTGGTGCGTCTGACACCAAACAATAAGATCTTGTGTCGCATTCTTCATATGCATACCCCAAGATGCTATGCAAGAACATAAACAGTTGACACATAATAAGCCTTAAAAGTCCAAACTAAGAGGGAATGAGCACATGAGTCTCAAGATCATGATTCATGAGAGCTACTTGATTCTGCACCTCTAATATGGTTTGGAATTTAATTCCAGAGGTGAGCTGCAGAGTTTCTAAAAGCTCCCCCACCGATTCATTGCTGTCCAACACTCAAAACAACTCTACACTGTCTTTCCTCAAAGAGAGGAGGCCTTGAAGAGAGGGTCTCTGTAAGCGGCTTGCCTGCTTGCCAAAAAAATCCATCTTTCTTTAAAAAAAAAAAAAAAAAGAAAAGCTGTGCTTGACTCATCCCTGATGTTTTCCAGCTATACATCATCTACAACATCCTGTACTTTGAAAACGGAGTTGGGCAACGATCCGAGGCACAAAACTGACATAGCAATGAAATTATGACTTTAATAGGCAAAGAAGAAAAAAAAAAAACTCAATTTTTTTTCTGACTTCCTCTTACAGAGATTTCCCACTTTTTGGTGACGTACATTCCTTCATGTATTACAGATGTGGGGCAGCGATCCCGTTTAACAACGTTATTGAGCAAATGAGGAGTGGGGGCTCACATTTCCCAATACTTCCCTGAGCTCTCACGTCACTTGCCTCCACTCTGCTTTTATGAGTGTTTCTTCAAGTAATATGCAGGGGCTAAAGTAGTTTTAAATTCTTGCCGGTACTTTCGGAAGTAGACGCGCATGCGCACTCACGTACTGCTGAGTGTAATCTCCGGTCATAATCTTTTAGTGATACGCAGTACCGGACCGTACCGGCTTACTTTCCCCGCTGGTAATATCTAATATCAAGAGTTAAGTTCAGCTGAAATGGGGCAGTTGAGATTTCCTTTTATGGCTCAGACTAGCGTTGGCGCTACAGATAATCTTGTGTAAATCCCGTGTTTGTTTGCTCTTTGTTTAACCTCTCCGTGTCAAACATATCGGGGAAATGTCAACACTATGGGTCGGATTAGTCCTGTCAGCATGCAGACCAATTCAACAACCAATGAAACTTAACTGCGGAGGTCTTATCAATGTCAGGTTGTCAATATTATTTTTCTTTTGGACTAGGTGCCTTATGTGATGTTGTATCACCATGATAAGTCTTGCTCTTAAAGACACGGGTTGCTTCCTAACAAATAACATTGCATCATGCGTATAAATCCTGGTTCGTTGGAAGTCTGATCTTGGGACGGTCACAGTGTCGTCTAGCTGTTGATACATTTCGGCATTTAAGTTCTTGGGTTTAAGCCGCTGAGTGGATGAAGTTCCCACTTGCCTTGGTTCAGCGTAGTGGCGGGAAAATGAGGTTCCATCACATCACAAAGTAGCCTTACCATTATGCCACCAGCACCTGACTGTTTAACCAATCAGTGTGTCTTGCTATGGACAGCAAACCATTCCATTAGTTCAAAGAAGCCAATGGCTGACAGTTCATTGCATCTCCACTCCGAGACCCATGGTGGAGCTCATTAAAATGTATTGCACTACAGCAGTCTAAACTGGGCACTGGTTGAAAGGGACTCACAAAAACCCGCAGACACATCACCCCATTTGAGTTCCCACATCCCCATGTCACCTCAGCTTCATTTTAATGTGGGCACACTTTCACACTGCAACACCACTTCTTCCTCTTTGCCTGTAATAAAACATGCAAAATATTTCTGGGAACCAAGTGACTGCCTACCACAGGCAGCCTATTCGAAGGTCGCCATTGTCAGTGGTGTGCGTGCTGCCTTCATGGCCCCATCTCACATCAGGCGAGTTGACGTGTCACGGGCGCATTTCATGAAAAGGTAAATAATGAGCCTAACTCGCTCGAGCCACTTAACTACGGACCACCAGTGCCATCGGGTCAGCCGTTATCAGCCTTGCGCAATTACGTCACTCGTTTGTTTTGGAGTAACCTTCTCACCGTGCTGGGCGTGCTCTGTTTTCACGCCGCACTATGAGAAAAGGCAGTGTGTGTATTGTTGTTGGTGTGTGCAAATACGGGCCGGCAAAGGGACACTGCAACGATGCATAAACCGTCCATAACCTGTCTCTAACATGTGCGGCCTTAACAGTGGTCCCAGGGGACCTTAAGCGTCATTATGGTTGGGGGGAGGGAGGGAGGGGGTGTAGTGAGACCTTCACCAAACACGCCTATTTGTTCTCTGTCAAATTACGCACGCGGCGAAGAAGGAAGGTCACTTTCAAACCCCCCACCCCTCCCCCACATCACCACCCCTCAATGCTCGAGAGAATCTAGACGTCCGAATAACAAATGATTACAGAAAAAAATACAGAGTGCTATTAAACATAAATTTACATATCATTCTATCTTAAAATGGCTATGAAATACATGAAAAGCAATGGTAGGCTATGTGTGTCGGTATATCCATTTTTGCTTACTCATCGTATTTGAGTCACTTCTGTGCGGGAGAAACTACACGCATTCCTGTATACCGTTGCAAGTTCCTGCAGCATGGGTATACTTTAAGGTAATGAATGCAGTAAATGAGAATTAGGAGAAGTATTTACGCTGATGTACACTGCCACAACAACAAAGCCGGCGTTTAATCACTTTCTAACAGTTTCAGCGAACGTTCCACACAAAAACACCCTTCACAATGACGGATTAATTTGAACTTCAAAGCGCGTCAGTGCTGAACGTTTCTGGACTTGAAAAAAGAACGTTAATGAGGCGTAATCTGCCGGGACTCGAGGCGAGCTCATTCTGAAAAGCTAAACGGCACTCAAGCGAGGGCAAGAGCGAGTAACCCGGTTGTTGAACTACACTCGGAGGGCCGGACAAGTGTCACGTTTGTTTCTTTTGCCCCCACTCTGTAACAGTGGGAAACTATCTGAAGCAGATTGCTGTTTAAAGTCACATCTAAACAAACTTAAGACGTACATTGTATGCTGTCAGTAAACAGCCCATACTTTGTATTTCTCACCCTCACCAGGATAAAGTTTTAGTTGATCAGCTAGCGAGCCAATTAGAAAAACAGTGTTTAAACCAATAAAGTACAGGTGAATTTAAAAGGGCATCTCCTACTATGTGTCAAAACAGCCAAATTAAGTAGAGGCTGGCCTTTGAAAAGTCGAGGGATGAAAAAGTAGGTATTTATTTCACTTTACCTGTGACAGCTTCCTAGGGTCAGGACCCCCGAAGAGGGAAGAGCTCGAACTGAAACTGATGGCTCCCCTCCGGCTAAGCACATGCTTGGGAACCTGCCTGTCCAGAGGTAAAACCGGCAACTGATAACATACTTCCATTGAACAGTCAACGTTGGGTCCGGTGCAAAAGTAAATTTTAAAAAATGTATTAAAAATATATGTAAATACAAAATGCAAGACAGTTTCAATGTGGAGGATTTGTAACCAAAGTACCCCCAAAGGAAAGGCAATGCTGTATTTCGAAAAACAGTCAGTTTTTTTGTGTTAAAGACAAAAATGGTTTCTTGCTCGGAAAGACTTCGGACTTGCACGAGCCACCGCCATTGACAGTATAGGTATTCTTCTGTTATTCTCTTGATTGCTTGCTTTGCCGTGTCCCATTTTATTTCATTTTTTTATCCTCGCTGCCTCCGTTGCTCACTTCACCCTTTTTTATCCCAGATCCATGCCCGCAAAAGACGAGGCCTGTGTCTTTCTGTGGATCTCTTTTACAATTTGCTTCCTCATTTTAACAAAACAAAAACAAAAACCCTTCATAGAAGCCTCATTGTGACAAAAAAAACAAAGCAGGAGAAGAAATCAAATCCTCAATGTTTCTGTTTGAGAATTAATATTTTTCAAAAATCAAAGAAAGAGATCTTCCAAAAAAATACAGGACTTGCCATTACACAGGCTCGTTGGATTCCAGTCGTTCTGTGTTCTGTAGCAGAGAAAGAATAAACATTTATGTAGTCCTTTGGTTTCTGATTGCAAGCTTGGACTGCAGCCGCATTTCACGATCTCTCTTGTCAATGCAGTACTCTAAATCAACGGCACAGTAGCCTGAGGATTAAATACACGACGTTCAAGGAGCCGTTGCGCCACCGAAACATCAATAGATAACCAAATGAATACAAAACATAAATGTAAAAAAGGGGAAACGGACGCAGAGAGCAACCCACCAAGATACGTGTTTTCTGTCACTACCCCGTGTGTCTTCCGAAACGCAAGCCCGAGCCAGGCATAGAGCAGTCGAGGCAGATGTGAAGCGGCGCTTGTCAGCCTGCTCCAACGGCTGCATACTAGTGAATGTAGCGCTGCGTTTGATTGGATAACACAAGAGTGTGCGCCTGTTACAAAGTTTCCTATTGGCTATTCAATAAAAATGGTGATTCAGACAATTTACTGTTTGATTGTGGAATCCGAGGACAGGCAGTCACAGTTCCCCGTATGTGTGAATCTCATAGGTTGGTAATTATCTTCCTTGCACGGCTTTTTTTCTTTTGTTCAAGAGTTGCTGCTCTTATAGCACAATGCGCACATATGAGTAATAGTTTAGGGAGCTGAGAGTATTTCCTATATTGTTAAAAAAAAAAAGTGTATGAGCCTGTAGAATGTACTTCAAAAACCAAAATATTTATTTGGAAAACTTGTACATATGAGCTTGGTTATTATTCTTGGTATCACAGACAAGCTTTAAGGGACAGCAAGGGTATAATTCAAAGGGTAGCTGGTGTAACTGGCTAAATACTCAACTTTTAAGAAATAATTTGCAATGTGTTACAAGTACAGCTTAGCTGGCCAGAGGCCATCCTCCTCTAATCAAATAAGTCTAGAATTTCAGTGCTGAAGTCCTCTGGGACGCTGCCATATGTTTTGTTCATTGTTGACATGGGACCAGCTGCATTGATTTTCTTTTGTCATAAAAGAATTCAAAGCATTCACAAAAGGACAGCAGTCAAAAAGCTCGGTGCCAAGCCAAGCCAAGCCACACCACGGTGTGGACCTCAAAACAATATATAACACTTAGCTATGCAGAAGTTCTACTCGCTTCAGTGTCCCAAATTTTATCCGAGACATTTTTCAGTCTTGTCATGTGCTCTAACGGAACATCTGGTTACTGTGCGCTAGCAAACATCGAGCTAGAATACAAGACCTTAAGAGCGTCAAATTAATTTACTGAGCAGCAAAACTAGGCCCAGGAAACGAATTTAGCACTCTGTAACAGTGATCTATAAATGAGGTCCTGGAATGGGCTGCAGTGTCTGTTGGTTTTTGGTGTATTAAATTAAAATCGCTGTTAATTTAAATCACACACCTGATTTCCATGGCCTGAATGACTGCGGCCCTCCAGGACGGGAATTTGACACCCCTGCTCTGAATGGCTTAATGCAGTGATGGTCTATCTGTCTGTCTCATATATAAGACAACAATACAAGGGTGTAATAAGGCTAGTGCGTGTATGCGCATATGTGTGTGCATACTCATATGTGTTTGCAAGAGGGTGCAGGAGAGACATGAAGAGAGCTACCTCATTTGATGGTTTATCTTTCACTATGAACGATCGTTTGATGTTTTATATTTTATTATGAATAATTGAAAATTCTAAATATGCACCCAAAATAAAGAGGTGATTCATATGTAGGCATATTTTCTTTGCATTTGCAACTCGTCTTATCAAAAGTTTTTTCTTTGTGCATGATTGCTTTGCACAAAGCCTTTGATCCAGAACATGTACGCAGCTTGCAGTTCCAGTCACTGCTTTGGCACGTTTGGTTCTTTAAAGCAACACCCTGGTGCTGGAGAGGAGGTTTACAGTGACGCACTCCGTGAAACAGAGAGCTTTTTCATCAAATACCACAATCACGTGCACCTTGTTTTGACCACAGGTATGACAAATTGTGACAAGGAGATTAGGGCACCCACGTTTACTTCCCAGAGGGTGTAACTGGGGCCTGCTTCATCATGAGACAAATATGAGTGAAGGTTGCGTCAAGAGATTAAGCGTTTAGTGTCTGGGAAAAAGAAAAAAATAGACTTGATGGCCTTGTGCTGAAACCTGAAGTTACTTTGTGCACTCTGTTCAAACACAAAGAAGAAGATGAAGAAATCACAATGCACTGACGTACCTCACGACAACAATCTTCTCCTTTCGTTTGCTTCAGCAGGAATTTTAAATTCAAAATGTTTTGACATTTTACCCTGGTCCTCTCAATGCGATGCACTGCGTGATTTAGGAGAGTTACAGACACGAAAAGAATATTTCCAAGAAATATCCAGTTTTTGTGTGCACTGTGGCAGAGAAAGAGTTAACATTTATTTGGCCCTTAAGTTCTTGATTGCAAACTTAGACTAAGATGCCACACATCAACAACCTTCACCTTCTTGCTGTTTCTGCAGAAGTGTTTGAGTGTTTCCGTGTTTGAGGTTCTACTCAGGCCTTTCCTTGGAGATACACTGTACATGTCAGGGGGGAGGCAAGCACCCAGTCTGCTTCATAATTTGGAATCCATGGTTTTTTTTTTTTTTTTTTGGATAAATGATGGTAGGTCTTTTTCACACGTGATCAATAATCCTACTTCATGAAGTTATCGGGAGAAACGAAAGTCGGCATATACAATGGGCCCCAGCTCCAGAACATTTTTCTCAATGTCCAAAAGAAACAACAAAAAGAAATAAAGCTAGGGATTCATTGTGTCATGACGGGTGCCACGTTTCATAGAGCCTTTTTAGAGTGATTTTTTTAGTGTTGGCTAACAGAGTAATTTGTCCGTGTGACCTAAAAATCTAATATTTTTGTTTTGTCACATGACGAGACCGATATGTTGTGATTTTGGCAGCTGTGCGTAGCAGTCTCTGATCTTCTTTTGCGTGATCACAGAGGTTAAGAGGCCATGCTCCTTCGTCTGGTTAGTGCGTAGACAGACGATCGCCTGGAGAAATGTGTTCCTGTTGGTTCGCCGGTCATTAGATAGAAGTAGGCCACCGTAGGATAAGGCCCTATGGAAGGTCAAAATGATTTGGTGACCTTGTCCTCCAGCACTCAAATCAAGTTCTAAGATTCTGGCTTACACATCTCAGTGACACAGTGACCCAACGTACAATAACAAATATATTACGATTTACTTATTCCAAGAATGTTGGACTCCAGCACCTAAGAGCCATTGTCTATTGGGTTTTTAATGAGCTTCACCATAAAAGTGTTTTAGAATTTAGATCACTGGCTGATAAAAAGTCTACATTCCTTGATTCCAGGTAGTGATGGGTAGGACAGGTCTACTGACCAGCACAGCATAGTGATTTGTACTAATAATTGTGTAACTTTTGACTGGATTGAAAAAATCAGTGATTGACAGCCTGCTGTAGCTCCTCCCATAATTGGGTTCATGAAGCCTCACTTTCACATCACTGTTTCAAGCAATCGTGGAGACACAAGCCTTTCAGATTTGTCTGATATCTTTGACGAATCCCTGCTCACCGCTCCGGGTTAGTTTGTTTGCAAAATCGGGTTGTCCTTGATTTTCTCAGGTCACCTGTGGTAAAGAAAAACTTGTTCACTGTTCTCCTTGATAGTTAAGAAAATTAATCTATAAACATCTGTATTTCCACAACCAGTAAACTGTAAATGCCGGTTCCCCATGGATTAAGCCTAGTCACACACCAAAAAAAAACATTGTGACCCAATTTTTATACAAAAACAAGAAGCAACACATCCATGTCGTCTTTTTGCAAATATTAGGCCAGCCTAATGGTGTGCAGGTATGGTGTGCTTTAAAGCCATCCTTGCCCTTGAGATGTCATTTCAAGGGGCCCCATTTTCAATTAAATATCATGCTAACGCGCTGTTTTCACCACAGGCTTGTCCCGGGGGAGGCGGATCTTAACGCTTAACTATGCCCCGAGGCGCCCATTGGGAAGCTACAGTAGTTAAGGAAGGAGCGGGTGACTACACCTGAATTTCCCTGGGGAGGCGGGTGGGTTTACAACGTTTGCGGCTGATTTTTCTTCCCTGCTATCAGGCACAGAACACCCCTCCCCCAGCTAGCAGCGTTTTTTTTTTTTTTTTTTTGAATGACGTGACAACGGGTTACGACGCGAGAGAGCGTGCTGAAATCATGAAAACTCTACATCAGAGATATGACAGTTCAAATTGTTTCAAAATTGGAACTGCTTAAAATGAGGACGCGAGTCAGTTGATTTCTTCCGAAAGCAAAGATCCCCCCGATTTACACAAGATAATAACGTGGCTGGAAGATTTTAATCCCACTAAGTAAAAGTTTCTGGCTCACCAATAGGTCTATGACCATTCTACGTCAAGAATTGCATATTCTTGTCGAGCCACAGTGCTTGCTTAACTAGATGTAATTTCTGGGAATTTTGTTAAGTGTTTCTCGCCAACGGGAAGTCATTTTCACTCTGCAATTTGTTCACTTCTCAATCCATCGGTTCTTTCATTACAAGTGATGTGATTTATGATAGAGTTATGTAATGCCATAGGAATCCACATTAGTTTTTCACAATTGTTAAACACGTTTTCTGACTCTCGGCTAGAAGAATGGCTAATTTTCTCAAAATAAATCTCTACAAATCTCTAGCAAAAGCAAACACTGCATTCAAAACGGTTTTCTCTTTCCAAAATGTTTTGTATCAAAATGGCACATGCCATAATATGAATAGAGCTTAATACCAACCTACAACACACACATACGTGCCCAACACAAAACACTACTAATAATACACACACATACAAATGCAATACAGTAGCACATTTTTTTTTAACAGACAAGAAGACAATATGAGAAATAGACCTGGAACAGTCAATATGGTGAAGTACAATACATTGGATTACAGTACAGCAATGTGTCTATACAGTACTGATATGATAGTAGATTCACAGTATAATACTAACACATATTCATAGCACTGTTCTTTCACCCTCTCTGATGTTTGCTCAAATGGCACCCTGTAGACCCGTTTCATCTGGATTCAAATGCGCTGTAATACACGGTCCAATGCAGACAAGCCCACCTGGTGAATGTTATTGAATATTGTTTGTCTGCAATTATGTGGTTCTGGCTTTCTCGTAGTGTAATGGTATTCTTTGCCTCCACCATGTTCACAATAGCGGTCTCCTGTTCTGGTCTGAACAGCCGGTGTCTTCCACCATGGCCTGGTCATCTCTCAGTTCTGCAGAAGATGCAAAAATATGATGACATGATTGGTAACAGCAAGCTCAAATAATTTATGTTTTTCAATATGAAATGACATTACTGTAACATTGGCCAATAATCACTGACTAACATAGGCCTACTGATATGTCGGACTGCAGTATACCACAGTACACATACATAAAGAGCGCTAGCATAGTGTATGTAGTAGGTAATTTACCCGTTCTCATTTCTGAATGTACGGATGATGGATGGAACTGTGTAGCGGCTCAGGTTGGGCTGAATTCTCTGCCCAGCCTCCGTCATGCTAAATCCATGGTTGAGCTCATGGTCAACCAGTTTGGCCCTGATCTCGTCCTCGTTCTCGTCCTCAACCTCGTCCTCAACCTCGTCCTCGTCCTCGTCCTCTCACTCCTTGACCTCTAGCCCTTGCTTCACGAGCAGGACAGCTCATCCATGGCCTTTTTGTAGTGCTAAAGCTCTGATTTTTACGTGAACTCTTTTCTAAACAACTAATGTTTACACCTGTGAGGCGTGCAGGTTACCAATTGGTAAATAAAGCTTAGCATTCTGTTTGGTGTTGCTTACACAAGGGAGTTTAAGTTTGAATGTTGTGCTAACATCGAGAACGGTGCATAGAGCTTTGCAAAAGGGGTGATTTAGAATTGAAAACAGGATAAAGCAGAAATTGTGCTTACAATTTTACAGACTTGATTTAGAGATTTGGTTCTTGGGTTTCAGGTCTCTTTGATTGCGTTTCAAGTTCCAGTTTTAGTGTGTAAACAATTGTGACAAACTGTGAGTAAAGGTGTCTGAGCGCTTCCGTGATATGATATACTTTGGTGTCTAGCGCCATCTAGTAGTCTAATATAGTATTACTAGTGTAATTCTTGCTTATGGAAAAGGCTGACGGTCGACTCATTGAGTGATTTGCCGGTGAGAGGTAGGCGTACAAGCTGAAGTATTTATGATTTACTCTGTTGTGTGAATACTACATTTAAAATGTATTGTTGATGTTGTGCATAATTAAGCAGGCCCCTAGGGGATGCTGTTTTATGTTGCATAAGTAAAATGTGAGATTTTTATTCTATGTTATGTGCATTTTTGCCACTCGGTCTACCTAAATGTATTTTGATGCCCTCATGTATGGTGAACGAGTTGTGGACTTCGTTGTTATTCCAAATTGAAAAGTTGTACTGAACAATTTCATAATCATATAAAGGGGTCTAATGATACGATGGGAATATGATGTAATATCAAAAAGGAAACTCAGAAACAAATATGTGACTTTCCAGAGCATAATTTTTCCCAAAATATAAAAAAGATATGGTGGTGGGTGTTGCAGACAGAGGAGATCAGAATTTTTTTTATCTGTACCAGATGTTTGGAAGCGACAAATTGCTCGCAGGGTGTTTCCTCTGCGCCTGCTACTGCAACGTTGTAATTGCGGTCACTGAGTCATTTTGCTCCAAATGTGGTTCCATAACGACAATCTTCAGGCCACAACAATAAAAGATGGGTTTTTTAAAATAACAGTTCAAATATATCGCGGTGCAAAGACATTATCTTGGCCTGACCCACATTTTCTTTTGATGACAAATAATATTAACTTGTGTGAGCAAAAAAATGTCTTGCAATGTGTTAAGAACAATTGTTTCCTGTGTCATTCAATAGTCGAATGCAATAAATCAACCATAAACGTACGATGACCACAGTGCTGTAGCCTACTAACGCATGTTTACTACAAACAAAACGGACAGGATAGCCTACAGGGCGGAACACTTTAATGTCAGCTTTTCAGATGTAATACTTAAAACAATTATATTACATTACACGGTACCCGATCTATAAATCAAGACATAATGGGGCAAAAACAGTCATGTAAGGAAGACATTTCATTAAAAAAAAATTACCACCTCCTTCGAGCCGGATTCGAACCAGCGACCTAAGGATTTCAGTTGAACCTCTACAGTCCTCCGCTCTACCAACTGAGCTATCGAAGGGGTCGAGCTTTGTGGCCGTTTTACATGAATAGAAACCTGGGTACAATCCTATAGCATGGTGTGTATAGAATCGAGGTCATTATCCTACAGAAAGTTCATTATTTGTCAGTGTCATTCATTTGCGGCACATAACTACATTTCTCTTTGTGCAGAACTTTGATGGAGGATGTCTCGCAAAATGTTTGTTTCACCAAATGCAGACCTCCCATATCATGATTATTAATGATTAGGAGCATATATTCGGTACATTCCACGACGTTGGTATCTAAAAAAATGTATAGCTGTCGGTTACACTCCTAACCCGTGATATTGGGGAATAATGATAAATATATATTTTGATGTTGAGAAGATAAGCTGTCACAGCTTCCATTTTCAACTTTTTTCATGGCCGTAGTGTCAGGGGGAATTAGCTCAAATGGTAGAGCGCTCGCTTAGCATGCGAGAGGTAGCGGGATCGATGCCCGCATTCTCCAAACCTTTTCGCCCTTCTCCAAACCCCTTCAAATACAAGGCTAGACAAAATAATGGAAATCCAAAATTTCAATAACTTGCCTAATACTGAGGAGTAGGATGTCAGAACAGCTTCCATCCTTCTAGAAATATTGTCATACAAATTCTGAATTGTGCAGAGTGGGATGTTGGACCATGAATCAAAAAGGGCAGCCTCCAGTTCTTTAAGGAATGAAGCAAGGAAGGAAGGAAATCAACTTCCTAATCTTTATTCCAAATCTGTTCACAAAGGAACTTTCCATCACTCACATTATATGTAATCATATGTGGCGTTAAGATGTGGTCTAGACTCACCAGCACGAGGAGGGACTCGCTTGAAGTGCAGAATGAACAGAAGATGATTCTACCTCATTCAAGAAGATGCACTTCCGGAGGTAAGGCAACAATATAGCTTAAATCCTACAAAAGTGAAATTCTACTTTTCCATGTGCTGTTTTCATTATTTTGTCCAATGTCGTCATGCCCGAATTGGCCACTGGGAGAGATTGGGGGCAACTCCCCTAAATATGATAGCAGGTGGGGAATTAGCTCAAATGGTAGAGCGCTCGCTTAGCATGCGAGAGGTAGCGGGATCGATGCCCGCATTCTCCAAAGTATTTTCTATTATGACATCAAGTAGTCCCATGCGAGTGCCACCATCACTACAGACATGCATTAAACGGCTGTTTTAAGCACAACCTTGACATACCAATGTTTATTTCCCTTCTCCAGTAAACACTATCCAAAAGACGCAATAGCTTCCAGTACTTCTATGGAATTGTTGGACCTCTATATCCACTGATAATGAAGGGGAATTAGCTCAAATGGTAGAGCGCTCGCTTAGCATGCGAGAGGTAGCGGGATCGATGCCCGCATTCTCCAGGAGCATTTTCTTCGAGTAATTACTTCAGCACATTCTATTGAGATAGACCGTGTGCCGTGCAACATACTCAAACGTTAGCCTTTGTGTGGGTGAAACGCTCACCCCCGTGCAGCACACCCCACACCCGAGTTGCTACAACGGGGCATAAAACTATGTACAGTAACCTTATCCACATGAACACAAACATTCCCGTTGAAATGAATCCATAATTTGTGACTGTATGAACAACGTTCAAGCGGGTGAGTGTAGCGAGCAAACGGGCAGTGTCTCATCAGGACTGCTGTAAACACAATACAACCCAACTGTGGTAAGTTTAACGTTCCCCATTATTTATTCTAAGAAATGAAAGCATTTAAAAATGTGTCAACAAGTGTTACCCTACTTTATGCGTTATTGATTTACAATTTGCATTGCATTTACTCATTTATTTTTGTCAGTTAGTTTGTTTAATTGGAAACAACATATTTGTGATTTAAGGTGTTTTGAATGATTTTTTTCCAGGTCTCTCGCTCACTTTACTTGCCGCCAAAAAATACACTGGCCTACAGAGCACAGAAGACCCCAGTGCTGGAGATAACGAGGGCAAATGGCTCTAACGGTCTCATGCAGGGGTGTGCAGAATGCGAATGGGGTGGCCCGTGTTTTCTTTGAAAGTGGAACGTTTCTTCCTCTTGCTTCGGCTGGGGCAACAGCTGCCGGGACCTCTCCTCTTGTCATTTTCATATATGGACAAGTTAGCATGGCAACCTTTGACGTGGACGTTTCTAAAAACAGCACTGACACTCAGTGGACTGTCAGCCGGAGAGCAACGCAATCTTTTAGACTAAACTCTGAGGACAACTGCCGCTCAGGAAGGCCCACGGACTCCGCATTGTTCTTTGGAACTAACAACTTCGCTATCAAGTCACTGTTGAATCGGGGGTTGAAACGCGTTCTCCCCCGCATACAACGAAAAGCACAGTGTGGTTTCTCTACTGTGCAATGAGTATCTGTTCGGAGTACTCCTATTCCAAAGCCAAAGACACAATGGACAACTTGGAGAAGCAGTTGATTTGCCCCATCTGTTTGGAAATGTTTACCAAACCTGTGGTTATCCTCCCGTGCCAGCACAATCTATGTCGAAAATGTGCCAATGATATTTTCCAGGTATGTCGCTTTCATACATGTGTCATATCTCAGCTTCTAATAGCATTTATCTAATGTTTATTAACTAAAAGTGTACATTTCCTTTTCATTTAATAAGAAGGTAATGCGCTGAATTCTTTAAAGTGTTTTATGGAATATTCACCTGATCACCACACGCATAAGCTTTTAATGGGTTCTGTTAAAAGACTGTTAGAACATTGCTTTGACTCATATGTGCAGTGTTGTCATCATGTTTAATATCGGTGATGCTGTTACAGTTGAAACGCGTATTGCTGCGAGAGTGTTTGACGTCTTCGTGCATTTTACCCTTTTGTCTTTGCTCGGATGGGATTTGTAATCGGATTATCGCTGGCGATGTGTGCAGGCCTCAAATCCATATCTGCCGACCAGAGGAGGTACTACGGTAGCCTCGGGTGGCCGTTTCCGGTGCCCGTCCTGCCGGCACGAAGTGGTTCTGGATAGACATGGGGTCTACGGGCTGCAGAGGAACCTACTGGTGGAAAACATCATTGACATGTACAAACAGCAGGAGTCCACGAGGTGAGGCAGTACAGCATCTCTGTTCCTGGAAGTCTTTTGTGCATGTCGGTGTGCATGGTTGTATTGCAACCAATTCACCAATTAGCTCCACAAATACCAATTCACTTTGTAAATGAATGACAGTGAAACACTGAATTGTCCCATATGGAGACACGTGAACAGTTCAGCTGTTATTAAGTGCAGTTTTCTATAGTGTCAGATTGTAAACATGCTTGGTACAATTTAGTATTTAAGAGCAGAATTTGGTATGCACTCAGAGATGTATACTGTCCTCCATTCTCAAACCAGCACATCCACCACAGGCATGTCCAAAGAGTCTCCCATTTGTGTTCTACTGTTCCAGATGTTAGCCAAGAAATTATAACTTTTTTTCCTTGTTACCTGCATGTTCACCTCAAATGAGTTCTAACTCATTGAAGCTTTGCACAAATCACAAAGCTGCACTCTTTATGATGTCATAAACGATCAGATATAGGTTAGCCAGCTTCACCTGATGCTGTTGCTTTGGCTCTTCTTAAAAGCATCAGATTTTTGCTGACATTTTGTCGACAATGATGTTGAGCAGCGATCCAATTCACAAACTGACATTTCATTGAAAATTTCACCATTTTGTCAGGCAAATTCAGTATTCTTACTTCCTCCTGAAATCATTTCACACATGCTGTGAAGTATGTTCTTGTATGTTTTACAGATATTATATAGCTATCCTGTTTTGTAAAGTTACAGAGCAAAAGAGGGGGTGTTACTTTTCCAGTTAGTTCTGTCAACTGCTAGGTTACCACTTTCTGCTTCTCTTTGAAGGAGTGTATTTAGTAGAAGACAAGGATGTAAAATTAGCTGGTGGGGCCCTGTAAGTGACCTGTAACCATTTGCTAACTTGTTCTCAGCTTCAAATCATGCTAACCTGTATCAACTTCTCTGAGACCTGGGTTATTTTTCATCGTCTCTCTTAAAACAACACTGCTGAGTGTGTTCAGCCATGCTCGTTTGCTGTGACAAACGTGTTTTATTTTTAGGTTTGAGACTAGTTTTCGAGGTATGTCATCGTAAATATTGCTGACGCTTGCAGCAAGCGATGCCTAGGTTTCGTGAGTACTAGCCGAATGCACATAAATCCTTAGTGTTGTTTTTTTTTCGGATTTGGGTCAAATGTTCTTTAGGTTTTATTCACACCTTCAGTACTTTATAAGGGCTATGGGAGAAGATTGGCACTGGTTTATCTTAACTGGGGGGGCTACGATTTCAAGCTAATACAGTGTCATTGCTACTGAAATCTGTTTATAACCAGAAACCATAGATATATCTGACTGGGTCCTCCACAGAGATGGTGCATGATAGAGTGCGCAACAGCCTAGTCAAAACAAGGGCCTCTGTCAGACCACAACTACCAGCGCAGACCAGAACATCACTGTTGAAATCCCTCTCCAATGGGTATCTCTCATCTGCAGTCCAAATTACGATCCAGTAATAATGATGTTTGGGCTTGTTCTCTGGCGTAATTCGATCATCAAGACAAGGTTGTTCGTTGCGCCGGGGGCCTGAAGTGACATGTTAGTTCAAACTATTTTTATATGTAGGCCAGTGAAGCAACCGCGAAAGGCGGACTATTTATATGTGACTGAAGTATGAGTGGGTGATATTCTGCCGACATAAATGTGCCACATTCAACTGTCAGGAAGTATATAGTGCATGTACATGTTTTTTGGTTGAAAAGTCCTGGGATACCAGCAAGATTGAGAAAAAGTGATTGTATTCAATATCTGGTCCATGCAGTAGCACGCTCCTTTGCCTGTGTAGTTGTAAGGTGACTACACTGAATTTTGGTTTAGTAGACAGCTATTAGCAATGTGTTTTGAGATTTCGTGTATTGTGGGTAAAAAAAAAAAATAACACTACTTAATTAACCATATCTGCTCACTATATATTGTTTATTTAATCATTAGGATTGAAGAAATGACCGTCTTCATAGATCTGACCAGCGTTCAACTTTCAGTCTTGTGCTTTTCAATTTTCATATGTTGGTCATAAATAGGCTAGGCATGTAGGCTCACAATTAACCTAGATCAGTGTCTGGCCCTACTTTCAGAACCAAAGAAACTCCTGACCATGGAATATAAAGAGATATACTAAATTCCTCTGTCTATTTTTAAGCAAGCATGCTCTGTCCTTTGGTTTATGGTTATTTCATTTCTAATTTTAAGTTTTGTGATGCTGGCTGTTATGGTGCAGTTCCTTTTCTGTCCTGCCAGTGCTGGTGGCGCTGTTCTGTTATTTGTCTTCACAAAGAGCCAAGCCAGGTGCTTTTCGCTGTGATCAATTTGCTATTTGCAGTTTTAACCATCATCACACGTTTTCAGCTTTGGGAGCACCCCGGTTTGTTTTTTGGCATGCGTTTTGATTGGACGTGTATTCAAATTGACTGCTGGACTGTGTATTGTTTGTATAGCAACTGCAAGAGAGAGAGAGAAGGAGAGATGAGAAAGGATGGGAGAGAGACAAAGAGAATATTTCATCCTTTGAATGTCCATAGCATTTCATTTTAAGCATGAACACAAACAAAAAAAAACATTTCTTAATTGGTGAGGTAGGTTAGAGAGTCAAATTCACTCCCTCCTATGCAGGTTATATATCCATTTTATTTCACTTTTATGTTTAAAGTACAAACGATTACTGAAGTACAATATTTGCTTTCTGCCTTTGAGGACCTGTGCTGTTTATCCATCTACATGTTGGGTGGTTTGAGAAGCCTGTGCCCTTCCACTGGGTAAAACGTGTCTTTCAAAGATGCCCAAATCGTAAAAAATGTTGTGGCAGAACTGCTACTATGACCTCACTGTGACAGTCTGGCAATGTCAGTAGTACTTGACCATGACTGTGGTGCCATTGGTCTGTGAGCAGAATTGGTTTACTTCATTGCCAAGGTGTGAATATTATGCGATTGTGGGTCCTTCAGTGGCTACTTCACTTTACTTTTCCATTGAGTAAAGGCACATATACATGGTGAAGCTGTTATCTGTCCTGTGACTGGGTATTTCCACCAGTTATGACCCACTGCGGCTCAGTCTTACTGAATCATCAGTCTCATTGCTCTTTAGTGACCCCTCCTGGCCACTTGGGCACCTGCAGCTTTATGAGCTGAGTGTATGTTGACCTTGTCTTCCTCAGACAGCAATGGCAACATGTGATGTGTTGCCTCTGCAGGCAGTGTGAACCATAGCAAAGGATGGTCGCCATATGAATAAGAAGAGGAGGCGACGTTTGGCCAGTTATACTTAAATCAGTGGGAGAAGGTTGCTGGGTGGTGTTGGTAGATACAACATTACATTAAGTACAGTAATTTAGCTGCTGCCCTTATTCAGAGTGACTCGCAGTGTGGGAGAACATAAGTACAGTATCCTGATTAATCTTAGCTAGTGCCAGTACTGGCTAACACCATTCCCAGACTAATGAGTGTGTGTGTGTGTGTGTGTGTGTGTGTGTGTGTGTGTGTGTGTGTGTGTGTGTGTGTGTGTGTGTGTGTGTGTGTGTGTGTGAGTGTGTATATGCAACTGTAACATCACTTAAGTGCTAATGCAAGTGAACTAACGCTAATTCATTAGCTCATTCGTAATACATCCTAAGGAGGAAGAAACTAGAAGCAGTGGTACAGTTGCAAGAAAACGTTTGTATTACCAGGATTTCTGCATAGATTACTCATAAAATGTGGTCTGATCTTCATCTAAGTCACAATTATAGAAAACACAATTGAACTGAACTAATGACACACAAGCAGCTGTACTTTTCATGCCTGTATCGACCACAGTCAGTAATCAGTGCAGAAATCCTGTTAGTTCCGAAGAGTTCTCAAACTTTTTTTTGTGTCTGTATATCCAAAAACCTTAAAATACCATAAACTGAGTTTGATCCAAGATGCAGTCTGAAGAGGTGACACCGCAGCTCTGGGTTGCCGGGGGTTGGGGGGTTATATTATGGTCTGTGATTGTAACCGTCACCCCTCTGGTCCCTGAACGCCAGCAAGCCGGCGCCGGAGCGGAAGGTGGACCAACCGATGTGTGAGGAGCATGAGGACGAGAAGATCAACATCTACTGTGTGACCTGCAGCCTGCCCACCTGTTCCCTCTGCAAGGTGTTCGGTGCCCACAAAGACTGCGAGGTCGCCCCGCTCAACAGTGTCTACCAGAAACAGAAGGTCTGCGTTCCGACGGCTCTGCTCCATCTGCCCTGCCAATGCTGGCTGGCTCTGTCTGTGTCTCTGTTTCACTCCCTCTCAATCTTTAAGTATCGTTCTCAGCGTGTGTGTGCGTGTGTGTGTGCGTGTGTGTGTTTGTGCGTATGTGTTTGTATTTATTTTAGCGTGTGTGGCTGCGTGTACAGATGGAGCTGAGCGATGGCATAGCCATGCTGTGTTTGTGTGTGCGTGTGCGGTGCAGGTGTTTGTGTGTATGTGTATGTATTTATTTTAACGTGTGTGTCTGCATGTACAGACGGAGCTGAGCGATGGCATAGCCATGCTGTGTGTGTGTGTTTGTGTGTGTGTGTGTGTGTGTGTGTGTGTGTGTGTGTGTGTGTGTGTCTGTGTGTGCTGTGTGTGGTGTTTGTGTGTATGTGTATGTATTTATTTTAACATGTGCATGTCTGCATGTACAGACGGAGCTGAGCGATGGCATAGCCATGCTGTGTGTGTGTGTGTTTGTCAGTGTTTGTGTGTATGTATGTATTTATTTTAACATGTGTATTTTGCATGTACAGACGGAGCTGAGCGATGGCATAGCCATGCTGGTGGGAAATAACGACCGCATCCAGGGCATCATCAGTCAGCTGGAGGAGAGCTGCAGGACCATCGAGGTGAGCTCATGTGAAGTCATGTGACCTTGGGGGAGGTGTTACACTGAGGTCACATGACTCAAGCCCCTACTTATGAGTAACCAAAGCATTCAACATGCATGTGTTATCAACCCCCCCCCCCCCTTGCACTCACCCACCCCTCAGGAGAACGGTCGGAGGCAGAAGTCGCAGGTGTGCGAGAAGTTCGACCACCTGTACACCATCCTGGAGGAGCGCAAGGGCGAGATGAGCCTGAAGATCGCGGCCGAGCAGGACGAGAAGCTGAACTACATCCGAGGCCTGCAGCGAAAGTACGGCGACCACCTGGAGACCATGTCCAAAGTGGTGGAGACGGGGATACAGACTATGGAAGAGCCAGAGATGGCCATCTTTCTGCAGGTAATGAGCCCCATGTACACAGTCACAGATTAAACCTAGCGATAGGAAGCCATTTTGAGACTGGACCATCTTTAGAAGTAACTGGGAAAATAGACTAAACTTTTATTCAGGAGCCAGCAGCTATCTTACCTGCTATATTTGCAGCGGGATAATGGAGGCCATCTGTCACAATTTGTTTTTATCGTGTCTGCAGAGGGCTGATCACATTTAAACCCTCTTTTTTCCATGTTTTTTTTTTTTTTTACAGACTGCAAAGCCACTTCTACAAAAGTAAGTAAATATGTTTTCATCTTGTGAAAACCTGACCTCATCAGTGTCTCTGGGGTTTCTCAGAGTAACTCTGGAAATGACCTTTGACCTCTCTGGCAGGATTAGCGAAGCCTCAAACACATCGCACCTGGACAAGGTGGAGCGTGGCTACGAGAACATGGAGCACTTTACGGCCAGCTTCAACCGGGAGGGGCAAGCTCTGCGCGGCATCGACTTTGTCAAAGGTACAAATTCGTCCAAATACATAATTTTCTTTTCAGTTTGAACAATGCATTCAATCATGCTAAAACTTTTAGCCACGCAGCATTTGTCATCAGTGTAATCTTCCACTACTGAGCATTCAAACCTCCAGTGAAGTTTAGTGTTTGTGTTCTTTGTGAAATGTAGCTCCCTTCCTCTGGGACAATTAGATGCACAAAAGAAGCAGCCAAGCCGCCTTCTTTGTGACTGTTTAAAATGTGTACTTTGAAGAACCAGTGTTAAAGTGTCTAACTGCCCAGGTTTGATGCGGTTCTGGACACTCAGTAGATTATAGGTTAATGAAGAGGCTGTATGGCCTGTTCTCATGGCCTACGTCCTCATTGGATAATAGATTCACATATAATGTACAATAGTATAGTGTGGAAGTGTCATCCTTTTTGTTGCTTCTGGATGACAGCTTTCTTTTCTTTATTGTTGTCGTTGCGCAGAAGAGGACGAGGATGAGGATGAAGAGGAAGATGATGAGGAAGAGGAGGGAGGAGAGGAAGGCGGAGCTTTGGCAGGGGGGCGGGCAGATCCGACACCAGCAGCGGCAGTAGCAGCAGCAGCAGCGCCAGCAGCGGGAGGTGGGGTAGGGGCGGTGGCGCCGGGGGCAAAACCGCAGCCCAAGCAGACGCCACCCCCACAGACACGCAGCGCTGTCGAGCCCACTGCCGCAGCTGCCACGGCAACCACCACCAACACCCCCACCACGGCCCCCCCACAGGCCCAGCCAGCTGATAACCCAGCACAGGTGAGAGTCTGACCCCCCCCATACCATCCCACCCCCCCCCCCCCAAAAAAAAAACACACCCACCACACCTCCTCTTCTCCACGCCGTTTTTGGGGCGCCTCCTTGGGACTGTGACCCGAGTGTGGACATGCTGGCTGTAGTGGAGGCAGGGATGGGGGTATGGGGGTGTAAGGACCTGCCGTGTGCCTTTTGACGTGTGGCTCGATGGACCCGGCCTGATTAAATGTGTATGTTTGAATTCTCATACCTGCTCCTGGTCTTTCTTTGACCCTGTTTTTGTTTTGTTTTGCTTGTTGTTTTTTTTTTTGTTTTTTTGGGGGGGGAGGTGGTGGTGGTGGGTGAGTTTTGTTTGAATCAGCATTTATTAGCTGTAGTACTAATCTCACATGCTCTGCTTATTTTAATTATACTCCTTATACTATATATGTATATGCACATATATATATATTTTGCCATAACCTATGTAAAATAGCATAGTTATTTCCCCTGGATAAGACCATCGTCTAATCTGTCTAAACATTTAATTAAAGAACATCATTGCACATTAAAATAAATCAATGAAAATGAAAACAGTAGGCATTTGTTTAATCTTCTTTAGAGCTGGAGTATACATTAGGGTTAGGGATCTCAGATTTCAGATTTTCAGATGCTGCGATGTCCGCAGATTTTTGGGGTTTCCTTTCAGCAAGCTGCCATTTTAGGTCTAGGAGACAAGGTGAATGGGGAAACAGTAGCTCGCCAATTATTTTAAAATAAGCACAAAGCGCTGAAATGAACCAAACAAACCAGCGGACATTACCGCCCTCCCACCCTCTGAGATCCCTCCTGTAGGTTTTGCTTGCAGATAGTGGAGGTGGTTTAAAAAACAGATTAAAAAAAACTCTACAACACGCTGTGCTAACATCGCGACCGAAAGGCAAACGCTCCACAATGATACCTTTCAGTTCTCTTGTTAGAACTTTTCCAAAAGAACAACACATTTCCAGGAACATTACGATCCCAAACTGAACAGACACTCCCAACCCTCTGACGCCCTTACCCACCTTGTACATCAGGTGTGCAATAATAAAATGCATGTATGATAAAGTAACTATTATTAAAAAAATATCAAACACCATCTGTAGGAAATTGAATTCCAATACTTCATGAATAGTCATTGCATATTAATGAATAAATTTAATTACTGATAAAGTAGTTGTAATAAATTGGACTGCTCTACTTTATAGAACATAGTTTTTCAGATGTTACCCTGAATTTAAAGCTTTAAGCTTGCCGTAGTAAACTCTATTTCTATTTATTTGGACTAAGTAGCTGGGAGCCATTGAGTATAATCAACTTTTTTGGAAACAAAATACACGCTTATTAATATGAAAACACTTCCACATAATGTCCACATTTTTGTTTGTGACACTGTTTTTTTGGTATATATGCAAAGAAAATGGAAAAATTCTCTTTTCATTGGATGGAAAGGGCAGTTGAACCAAGAGCTGGAAAAGCAATCCAGCAGAATGTGAACGTACCTCAGGGTTCCCTTAAAGGGATACTAGTAAGAGTAGAACGACCTCCCAGCACCATTTTATTCTGTGCCACTGGCGTTACAGAGATATAGGTGGAAGCAATGCACTTAGAGTTAGCACAATGTCTGAAAGTTTATGGGTATGTCCAGAGAAGGCTACTCCACAAGAATCAAAAGTAAGGAATGTCTCTCTCTCTCTCCCTTCCTTCCTCCTCTCTCTCTATCTCTCTCTCTCTCTCTCTCCTCTCTCTCTCTCTCTCTCTCTCCCCCTCTCTCTCTTCCTGCAAGACCTTTGGAGATGTGGTTTTCATAAGCAAAAGTACAAAAGGGTTTTAATGTACGGCCAAAACGTTGCAGTATCCCTTTAACAGGGTCTCATGGTGAGGTGAGTGCAGTACCAGTCTGTGTATTGTGGTCTGAAATGACACTGATAATTACAGTAACGGGGAAAGAGAGAGAGAAAGGGGTGGGAGGCAGGAGGCACCTGCAGGCTATCAGAGTGCCGGTTCACTGCATGGGGGGGCGTGGAGATGGGGGGGAGCTGGGACAAATGTTTTCATTGCAGTAATTACACAACACTCTGCCACACATCATTAGCTGTGAGCGTCACCTGCGTTCAATTGTCTTAATGCGAACGAGCACGAGGTTCGGAGCTGTGCTCACTTGCCCTTTTGCCAGGGTTGCACGCACACAAACACAAAAAAAAAAAAACAAACAAACAAATTGACAAATTGAACATCTGTGGCCAGATCCTGCTGCCGTTCAGACCTGTAGGTTTGGAGCCATGCCTGAATTTGGCTTTTTTAGCATTGACTTATCTGTGTACTGTGCTTTTCTGTCATGTTCAGGCTTACTCTAGCAGAATGAACTGTAATTAGGAACACACGGAAACAGAAATAGTTGGAAAAAAATGGGTGAGTTTTTTTTTTTTTTGTTGCATGCTCACATTGATAAGCAGAGAAACATTTTCCAAACCTCTGTCCTTTCTGCATCATTAATTTTATTATTATTTTTAAAATTATTTAATGTCTTCGCCTTGGTAGAAACATAACTGTAGGTTGCCAAAAAACTTGCAAGCCCCTTGGAAAAACGGTTTTCACTTATTGCTTTAATTTTCATCCCTCCAGAGTTGGACCCCCACACCATACTCATCGCTAAATTATTAATTACTGAATAAACCAGTCATATTCTTCTCCTCTTTCTGTCTTCCCCTCTCCCTTCCTTCCTCTCTGAATATGGAGTCAGATATGTATTTAATTTATGCATAATATATAGAAAATATAAGCTGTTATGTAGCCAGCACACATTGATCATTTCACTACATACATATTGCAACGCAACATCGGCGGAGTAATTTAGCGAATAATGGAAGTAATTAACCAATCGAGAGGCTGAAGTAAAACCCGGCGCACACACACAGCCATCAATGGCGCTGAGTTTGACACCGCAGCAGGAGTTTGTGTGAAATAATGCAACGCTGAAGGGAGGAAGCAAGGGAGGGAAGGGAGCGAGGATTCTTCTGAATTTTTTGGACAGGGTCTGTGGTACCCCCTGGGGTGCGTGAGGCGGGCGTGGCGGGTACTGATGCCGGGCCTCTCCTCTGTCTGGTGTCTGTCTCTCCTCGTGCGTGTGCTGTCGTCAAGGGACACGCCCAGCCACCAGGTGGCGCCGTTCAGGAGGCTGGGAGAGTTGCCGGTAGTGGGACAGACCCCACTCTTTACCCCGGCTGGTACAGACCCCCCACCACGGGGTCGCCTGCGGGCGAAGCTGCCCCCCGGGGAGGGGAGAAGCCGGCGCTAAAGGATGGGGTCAAACACAAGGCGGCGGACATCGGGGGCCCCGACGCTGCCAAAAAGGAGACTAGCGCGCCAACGCCACCGTCGTCATCTCAGGTCAGTGGCTCCAGCGTGGCCAGGGGGATTCTGGGAAAAGGACACAAAAAAAAAAAGCGTTTCATCTCGTGGTTCTGCTGTGAGGCATGTCGCCAGGGAAACATAAATCAGAGTTATTTTTGTCCATCTCCAAACAGAAGAGAAAGAAAACAAGTTAAAATATAAGCGGGATAAGTGCTTAAATTAATTTAAAAAAAAAAACAGTCAACCTTATCCATATATACACACAAGCTTTTAACATGACTACACTTGTTTGGCACATGCTCTCTGCTCAAAATTATGATAAAAATCTGCTATCCGCTGTAAAAGAGATGAGGCTTGACAGGCGCAAAGCAATCTGTTTTGACCTTTGACCTCGCAAGTGCTGGCCATTTGCCACCGAGAGGAGGCATTTCCCTCGTTAAACTGGAGTCGTGTTCCCCCAGGCGGAAGACCTACCCTCCTGTCACTTAATCTTGAGTTTGTTTTTTTTGTTTTTAATTAACCTCTTGCGGAATAATCTACTTACGCTGTACTTGCGCTGTACTTACTTGTGGATTCAAGATCCCTCAAGATCCCTCGTCTTTTAAATGTGTAGAACTTTATTTAAATAATGTGCTGTCAGATCAAAGGAAATGTTATCTTTTTTCCCTTTTGATTGCAGGCATTCACAAGCGTGAGAGATTGGGGGAGCCGTCTCGTTTTTAGTTGGGAGTTAATAACTTATTTTTGAATGTTCGATAACAGCTCAGCCATGATCCTAGAGCTCTGAAAAATGGGACTGCTCCTAACTCATGCCATTCTGTGATATTTACTAAGGGTCATTAGCATAAACGCAGGTATTCCCATGAATTAATTAATATGTTCCGCTGTCAGAGCACTGGCCGAACGTGAATGCTTTTGGTGCCTTGCTTGTATGTTTATTTATATATTTTTTTTATTTTTTTTGCAGGAATTAGCTTTGTGCCTGACATTTCTGGCTTTGTTTATTGTACTGCATCAGCTTTGGAGTCTGGTAAAGGCTGTGATTTTAACCGTTTTGGGTAGGACGATCATTCAATTTATTTTTCTGCTTTGACTAATTCACGGGTTCCCCGAATTGCATCCGAGAAGGGTCATCGTGGGTGCAGAGATTTCGTTCTAGCCCAGCACCAAAACACCTGACTGTGGTCATAGACCAAGAACCTTGATTTTTTTAATCAGGTGTCGTAATGCAGAGCATGAACAAAAGCACTGCAGCTACGCTGGCCCTTCTCCGATACGATAGCGGGACCCGGGACTAATTAATCAGAAATGTAGTTTCCCCGTTTGCTTGTGTCACTGGAAACCCAAGCCAAGACCAGACCAAACGTTACTCTTTAAAATAACGCTTAAGATCGCGCTCTTCCTAGGTTTGCTCTCCGAGAGACCTGACGCGATGTGAAACTACACTTCTGTGCCGTGGCTCTGTATCTGTACTGATTTACTCTCAGTAAAATACAAGCCTGTTTTCGTGACTTGTTGCTCAGGTGGATGGCAAAGTTGCCACTGTGACACTGACATAAATATCATCATATGACTGAAACAGTGTATGGGCTGTTCTTCCACATCTACAGCTTCCTTTCATCAAGGTACATTCCCAGAAATTCCTCTTTAATATAAGGGGAAAATTAACAAAATACTCTCTAGCTTTTGACAAAATGCCATGCACACTTTTTGGCCTAATTAAAACACCATTAAAAAACAGTGTTGGTGTCCCCAAAGCATTATCATAAAGACTTTTACTTACGCTGGGGAATTGATGTCTGAGATTTGTTAACCGAGAGTCCGAGTTGTCCAAGAGTATTTTTTTTTTTGGGGGAGGGCTCTTGTAGGTCAGTTCAGGCTAAAAAAAGCTATTTTTGTCATGCATCTTTATAAATATTATGCATTCATGTATTCTTCAAATCTGCAGGGATCAACACCTACTAACCGCATTGCATTGAAGATGATGGTAATAAAGTATATTTAAATGGCTTTTACTGCAACCGCCTGGCAGTTGACTGTGTGCATGATTCAGCCGTATAACTCTGGAGTTAGTGCATAAGTTAGAGTACGTTTTCCATTATGTGTAATAATCAATGAAATGGTAAGGCATGTGTCTAATGACTGTTGCTATGGTCTTTACCAAAATATGTTTCTGTTCATGCCAATTGGCTAAAAGGGGCCGTGGCAGAGGGAGTGGCCTGGTCGCAGCCATTGTGAATTCGCGCTTGTGTTTCAAAAGGTTTAAAAATCCGAAGATGTTGTTCATTGTTTTAGACAGGGGTCTACAATCTTATCTGAGAAGGGATGGTGCACCTTTTCCATAGCCCAGTATTCAAACACATGATTTAGCTAATTAAATAATATCTTGAATTGTTGAATCAAGTGTTTCTGTGCTGGGTTAGAACAAAAGCCTGCACGCACAACAGCCCTTCTCAGATAAGATTGTAGCCCCCAGGATTACTGGGTCATAGAAATGTATGTAAATAAACAAACATCAAGACAACATTCCGTCAGTGCTTCCTGAAGCGGCTGAGCCCCTCCCACATACACTGTTTACATGTTTATGCAATCAACTGAGTGGTCGAGCTGGGGTCTTGATTGTGATGTCACAGAGCTATTGCGTAACCCCTCTTGGCTAGCAGATTCCGGGTCAGGTGGTCAGTGCCAGTTGTGCATGGAATGTTCAGCTCATGTCTGCAATGGAGCAAACAGACTCTGGGGAAAAACAACATGTCTGTCTGTGACTGGCTAACAGCAAGGGATGCTAAACTGTAGTCCGAGTAGGGATTCAGGTCTTTCGCATTTTCCTTTCATTATTCCCACTTGCTCAGGCTAAGGAAATAAGGAGCAAGGACACTAGCCAGTTGATTATTTAAATTACGTGTTTCATTTGATGGCACAGGAAACATGTAATTGGTGTTGCATCCGCACTTTGGAAAAAGGCTAGTGAAGGCAAGTGACCATGTAAATCAGAGGCGTCATGTGTTTTCTTCCTGCCGAGTCTTTGGGGGAGTTCCATGGTGGATGGGGGTTATAACAATAGTTCAATTTTAGTGTTAAAAAAATGGAGGAAAGTCTGGTTACCATGGCATTTATGGAAAAAAATAATTGTCCACATTAGAACATTAGTCCTCCTCTCCAATCCTGGAATGTAGCAATTTATTACTGGTAACTTTTTACTGTTTTCAGAAATCTATACTTATTCAGTTAAATATTTTGGTTGGTATAAAAAATAAAACCAGCTGTCACCATGGCCAGCCAGAAGGTTTAGTAGCATGGCTTTGGAACATATTAATTTAATTTTCTCATCGCTTGGTCTGTAGCCCTGCCCTGATGTCTCCTTGTGCTTCTGAGCAGTCTCTGCTCTGTTGTGTTTGTCCTGTTTGTTGGTAGCCCCCAGCCGACCCGTTTCCACGGGCTGTGTGTCTTGTACAGACCGCCATGATGAACTAATGCTTTGCGTGTCTCCCCAAGAGCCGGCAGGGCGGTACGTGCAGTAGGACAGCGGCAAACATTAGGGACAGTCATTCCCACCACAGAACTCACAACAGCAGCTTAAATGCCTGTAGTTGGCTTCGTGGGGATATTATATTTCCGCTGGTTATTAAAAACAATCCCACGTGCTGCTCTTGACTGGGGTTACCATATACAAGCAAGGGGTGGGGGGTAGTGTAGCATAGTGATTAGAAAGCAGTTCTTATAGCTGAAAGGTGGGTGGTTCAGTTCTCAGGTCAGGCACTAAACAGCAAACCTAGTCTAAAGTTCTTCAGTAAATGTAGAGCTGTATTATTGGATAGTGTGTTAAAAGAAAGCAACATACAGAGGCACCTGCTTCCTGCAGTTGCCCTCACAGTCACTGGGGGTCATTCCATGAGTGTTGAGACTAACCTGTCCTGATGGCCTTGTAATGAGTTAGGAACAAAAATTTTGGTTTTCAAGCTGTGGAATAAGTCAAGTATATAACTTTTGCTTGTTCAAAAAGTTGTTGTAAATTCGTTTGGGAGA
Organism: Albula goreensis; assembly: GCA_022829145.1. Taxonomy (NCBI): domain Eukaryota; kingdom Metazoa; phylum Chordata; class Actinopteri; order Albuliformes; family Albulidae; genus Albula; species Albula goreensis. The sequence continues at coordinate 44,913,156 of CM040743.1, read as the reverse complement.
TTAGTCATTGACTGGCATCTTGGCAGAGAACTTTGGGTTTGGGGGTGTGGGGGGTGGGAGAAAGCTGTATCCACTTGTTGTGTTGTGCGTCATCTTAAGCTGTTGTTGTGTTGGTGGTGAGAAACATGCAGCTGCCATCTTTCCTCGCACCTTAATGCCTTGCTTTGACATCGAACAGCTTTGAGACCGTAAAATGAAGGATGCTGCATCGTTCTCACACATCGCTGTTTATCTGGCACGTCACGCCGTTTCTACGGTGTTTTATATTACATAAGTGTCCTAATGGGATTAATGTCAAGCTGCGGCTGTAGCGCAGAGCTCAGCGCAATGTTTGGGCAGGTTTTTGTAGCATTGACACCCTTGTGCTCCAGGGCAGTTCTGTGCCTTTTCACTCTACCTCCGATAAGTGCCAAAGAAAACTTTAATGATAAAATGCAACGTCTCCACGAGCCGTGTCCCCAAAACTACACCGGGACGTTAGGTTCGGTGATTTACAATTCAGTCTACAAAGGGAAGACTGCCCCCTACTGGCCTACTAGTAACACTTACGCCACCAGCTTAGATTTCTCAATCGGGAGCCCATCCGAATTTTGTGATACTATTGTGTAAGTACCTTGAATGTGCAGGGCTTGACTGGTAGCATAGGTCTCATCGAAATGTTCAGGCAGGTTTCTATATCGATGTGTTTGTGCTCCAGGGTGCTGCGGTGCTTTCAGGTCATGGCACTGAAATTAACCTTCCCTGTTACTTAAGAGGTGTGTAGCCCCTTGGTTGTGCATAAATCAATGGTTTGTCTTCAGTACATTCACAGGGAGTAATTTTGGAGACAAAGAACTGATTGTTCAGGCTTCAGTGTAATTTAGCTCATAGGAACTTGAATTGTGGTCAGACATGATTTTTTGGTGTCTGTTGTGCGCTTTTCATATATATTCATCTATAATGGCTAACTGGCCAGATGTAGTGCACAGCACTACGTAGGAACAGCAATGGGGATCCCTCACTGTGATAAGGAGGTTTTGGAGATATAATGAGCACAGTTGGTCAGGACCTTGGTTAAACACTGTCATCCTGAACACAGAATCTCCTACAGCACAGTGTCCCTATCACTGCATTGGGGGTATGACAGGGACACAGAGGAAAATCTTCCCTCTACTGACCCACTGTGCAAGACCTAGCCAAGCCACACCCTGTCAGATTCAATCACTCTTCAACTGAGAGCAGGTTATGTAGTAGTATGTGTGCTCACTACCGTTAATTAGCAATGCACTTTCTTATCTGGTGACCTTTTCAATGTGTACAGCGAACTGTACTTGATGGTTTTCTACAACAATTAGAAACCTGCGCTAAGGTGGTGCAGTAGCATGACGTCAGATGGACAGTTATACTAAGCATCTATAGATCAGATGTATTTTGTAAACTATGTATTTTGTGATGGAAGAAATTTAGGTGTGCCAACCTCTGTGTCCACCCGGATTTATTATGATTGGTTATTGACAGGTTATCTCTAAGCATGAAAGATGGCCAGCACACACACAGAAAATGGACTTTGTATAATTTTAATGAAGATAAAGTAATCCATGTAATCAGAAGTGTTCTCTGAAACTGAAAAACTTCTGAAAGTGCTCTGAAATCCTTGATTGAGAGAATATGTTGAATGTAATGTGGCCTTACTGTATTCCTTATTTTATATACTTTGTTCATTTTTGGGACCACCCATAAAATCTATATTCTGAACAACTGTTAAAATTAATTTCTCTTTGCTTTTTTCCCAGGGGTCTTCTGATGCTGCTGCAGCTGGTGGCCAGGGGGACAGTAATCAAAACCCGGATGACAAAGATGGGCCTCGCCATGTGTTCTCCTTCTCCTGGCTGAACTCGCTCAAATAGCGTCCCTTTGTCTTCAAGATACTGAATCTGCCTGTTTTCTTTTTGGCTCGAGAACGATTGAGCTTTTAAAAAAACGGAACTGTGTTGAGGGGTACGCTACCCTCGTTCTTTTTACGCCGAGGCAAACTGTGGAGACTGTCAATTGAGGAAATTTAGTGAATGCCACTTTCAACACTTTGGTCTAATGTGAACACAGTTGTTTTGAAAAACACGTATATGCACGCACGTTGAGAACTTGGCACGCAATAATATACACAGCAAAGTGCAAACAGAACTTTAAGATTTTATTTAAAAATATAAATATCAGACATTCTCTTGCACAACAGAAATGATTGGTTGCTCATGATGTGTTTATTGTCAAACTCAAGTTAAGAGTATACAGTGAAACCGAATTTCAGAGAAGCTGATAACGGCGTCCTGAAATCGGTGGATTTTCTTAACAATCAATATGAATTGATATTTTTAAGGAAACAAAAATAATGTGTAGAATCTATCTGAGTAGCACTGTTACAGCAGTTATACAACTTAAAATGACATTTTTCTGTATTGTATAATACAATCTGATTAATATCAAGCGAAATACAATTCCGTTTTCATCTTCGTTTGAGGTTAAAGCTATAAAAATAAATACATACATATAAAAATAAATAAACCAATGAACAAATAATGCAAAAAGAGGCGTGGTATAGAATACTGTGTGTCTTGTGCTAGATGTAAAAAATATCCTTTGGCAGATGGATGTATGTCACCTTTATTTGCCGAAAATGTCCATCATTTTTCTGTTGCTATGTGCTTGCTGAGCTAATTGTTCAGCTCGGGCCATTTCTAGTACCTCTCGCAGCAGGTGGAACGTCAGATCCAACGAAATGGGGGGCTCCTCGCCCCGCTTCGCTCTCTCCATGGAGTCATCGAGCTGGTCAGCGTAGCTGCTCACGAACCGACGGATGTTGCCAACTTTGCCTTGCAACAGACGCTGGGTGAGCTGCAGCTGCAACGCCCGTTTGACGGTCGTGGAAGACGCGTCCGGGGGCATGAACACCGGTGGGTTCTTCCCGTCGGCGTTGCCGAGCCGAAAGAAGTATTCCTCTCCTAGTCGCAAAAGAATGGGAAGAGATTGCTTCTGTAGATCAGACTGCGAACCAGAGGGTGTCTGAACAGCGCCGGGGTTTTCGATAGCTCTACATTCGTAACGAGGTAGGACGGCAACGAGCAGTATGACGGTGAAGACAAGGAATGCGAGCTTCATGTCTGATCGCCTGGAATCTGGGGAAGAGACCATGTCATTAAATAGATTTGCCCTCCCTTTAAATTACTTTAATAATTTAGATATGTCGACTGTATTTAGTTGGTGAGGAGGAGGGGCATCTAAGAAGTTGCCCTGGAAAAGTTAGGTGAGGTAGCAGCTAAGACCATCCAGTTAAAATGTATAGGCTACAGTACACTGCATTTCAGTTTTATATTGTTTGCATTTCTGGGTGCATCGGGTAGAAATTGTTCAAAATACAGATGTGCAAAAAATATTTTTAATAAAATAATTTTGCTTGAACATGTTTGATTTGTGTGGGGGAAGGATAAAAGCACTATACGACAACCAAATTTCTTCAGAAAAATCAATAAGTGATTACTATAATTTGTTCCATGCGAAACCAAAACGAAAGGTATGAAACTAGCATTATTCCTGTTTATATTTCATTACTATCTGTTCAAATGCCTCGAAACAATAGCTGATCAGCAGGTTTGTGTTGATCTTATCCAAGTCTCTTCAATGGCCATTAAAACAAATGTGATACATAAATTAGTTTTACTCAGAGGTGACGGTGTAAGCCGAGTATGAATACAATTATGAATACATTTCTCTTGATGCAAAACTACAGCAGAAATTGACAGTAAATCAGTAAAAGCAGAATTTGCAAAGGAAAAGTTGGAGGTTCCCGTACCTTGGTGGACGAAGTTAACAGTTAGTATGTTCCTGGAAGCAGGTTTAAATTCTAAGAGGTGTTTTCTTCTTTCTGCTTTGTTCGCGGTCCCTCACGTACCCTGGGAGAGGATGTCTTTAAAGGCAGCACGGTTGCCGGACTTTTATACCCCGGACCTGTTAGGACTGACAAGCGCACTGTTCGGAGTTTGCGTCTGCGCACTGGATACCCACAGAGCACCTGCATGGTCAGGGGAAATCTCTCGCCCTTCTCTGTGGAATAGTTCAGACGAGATGCGTCATCATACAGCGTGGTCTGCCAGCGTTAAAAATGGCAATTATCTCAAGCCGAAGCCAGATATGTGGCTAATTTCGTCTCCAATCAAAGTTGCCTGTCCATCGTCCAACTACTCCAACGCGGTGTTGTGCACAACTATTGGTTCTTTTAAAATTCTTTTGGACCTAATTGTTGCACTTTCTGCATGACCGTTAAATGTTTGAAGGAATTTCTTATCCGCCACACTCTGGCACCAGCGGAATGTGCTAATTTCATGTTTAGAGGCCATTGTAGTGAGCAGTGGACTTCGTTGTTCTGTGCAGAATGATATAGGCTATATATTGCTTTACAATATGTAATGATATAGTGACTTACACATGGGAGCAGCGATGAAGAAGGGTGAATTAGATCAACCTCTCATCAATACAACGGAAAGAGCCTCGGCCAGTACAATGGCGTGGTGGTGATGCGCCAGCGACCATTCTCCAAACATATGCTTCCTACATTTTGAGGTGCCGCAGATTAAGATCCCAATAGGACTATGCATTTTCCGTACATTTGCCTCATACCTTATACCCTAGTCACGCCCTGTGAAAAAGTCCCTACACACAAGGCACTAAATACTGTATTCATACACACAGACACACACACACAGAGTTGGTGAGGTAGGTGTACTTTCTCCGAGCGATGGTGTCCCCTACTACCTTCACATATATCAATCAATTAATTGATTGATTACAATGGTTGTCAGATTCTGTTGTGTATATGTTGTTATGAATAAAGTTTTTTTCAAGATGAATCGCCATGCCATGGTAATTAACTCAATTTGACACTTTGCCGGCTTGAATGAGGAATTCAAATTAGCAGGTCTTACACAAGCATGTTTAATATTTATAACAGATAGTATCCAAGTACACTGTAAGTAAACAGAGCAGCGTTAAACAATTTAAACCTGGAGACATTCGGCTGATGTCTGACCACCACCTTAATGTCCACAATCGTATGTCAACTTATCTTCGTTGTTTATCATTTTTATACAAGTGTCAGATTAATTCTGGCAAGTATATGTGTAATGCTCGGCGCGAGCTCGGCACACCAGCCTGAAAAAAAATGCAGGCTGCTGAGGCGGGTGGCCTGCCCGCGCGCCTCTTGGGACACAACAGTAAAGACACCGATGACCTTTTCCGATTCAAAACATTTGGATCGAATTATTAACATTTCCTCCCGGAAAACACAAAACATCACGGCGCATTAAAATAGGTGAGGTGTATCTGGCGAGGTAAACTTTAAAGTTGAAGACTTTGATCAGACAAGGAAAGACAGCCATTCTTCATTTTGTTTATTTGCGCATATTTTTATTTTGTAAAGTTACCGTTCCACATTTTTCCACAAATATAGAACTGTAATCAGCCCTATAAAAAACACAACATCCAGTAAATGATGTAACTAACTTACCACAGTAGCTTCTTCAAGTAATTGTTGATAGTTAATGGATTTCGCAAATCTCTGGGATGGAAAACCCTCCACTGGACATTATGTCATGGAGTAGGTCCCCAGAAATTGCGGAACCGGATCTGAAAAAAACAAAAAAAAATGAACGACTGATGTAAGAACAGCGATAAGAACACGCTAGGTCATATGCCCTCATTAATGCAAATGAATGCAAGTTGGAGCGATATGAGGTAGAGCTATTGGTTGATTTCATTCCAGAGTCGGAACAGGAGCTGATAATAAGCATTGTTGATGTATACCCAGGCTTCCCTGCTGGCTTGCTGTTTTCTTACTGTACTCTCATATTTGTGACAAGACCTTTTCATTTGAGGTAAAGTTAAGGTCGTATGCATTTTCTAGATGAAATGGATTCTCCCTCACCAGATTCTTTTTTTTTTTTTTTTTTTTTTTTTTCATAAATACAATGTCCATTTAGCTGTTTTGATATGTAAATTTGGAAATTTTACTGCATTATTGCAGTTTCTCTGCAAGAGTCAACCCTGATGCGTCACAGTTATTTGAAAACCCTATTAGATTTATTTAATTCTCTTAGTGAAAAGACTTGTCCCTTTTATGAAATGGATCAACAGTTTCTGTCAACACATTTATGAAGAGAGGAGGATTGGGACGACATCTGATTTTGCAAGACCAACAATCAAAAAACTCCCAATTTTCCTTTTAATGTTCTTTTCACAACTGAATCACAAAACCTCATTAAAATTGTTTTCTTTTCCTTGTCATCTGATTTTCTACTGAAGTAACACATTCATATGCTTGCCTCACTCGTTCCCAAAGGAATCTGTGTAACAAGTGGTTCATAGCATAGTAATAACATAACTAATTAAACACATGCAGTTACTCTTCTGGAAATCAAATTGTACCACATGATATTCATGGGTGAGGAAGGGGCTTCTGTGTATGTAAGCTTTTGTTCCAAACAACATTTTGACTTATTAAGATTATGTTTTAAAATATTCTTTAGTTCATTCATTTTAAACTGTCAAAATCACGTTTTGACACAATGTATGTTTAGTTGATTCACATTTTTATGCGTTTGAAGTATTTGTTTTTCAGAAATAATTTTTATCAGTTTCAGATGTTCATACTTTTGGCGTTAAGATGTTCACTGATTCAGATGCAGGTCCTTCATTTTATCGATTTAAAATATCCTCTTTTAAAGCAACCATTTGCCACAGCGCTTATGAGAAAACAAAAGCCAGATTCAAGAATCACTCAAATGGAAAAAGAAAACTTCAATTTTGTGCAGGAATTCCTGTGAATGAGGTAGACTCTTACAGACATGGCACTGATAAAAAAACTGAATGGATGTGTTCTTTGGTTATCCAGGGGCAAGCATGGGTCTCTGAGCTGTTCCCAGCAATTTGAGGCAGGCACGTCATAAAAAAAAAGTGCGTCACTGCAGCTGTTTGCGCTGTCCAGTCATTCCACTCTTCCTCTCCCTCGGAGTTCCAAGGACGTCTTTGGTATTTTCTCAACCAACCTTTTTCATGTGATAACAGATGACTCGGAGTACAAGCCCCTGACCTGTTATCTGTTCTGCATTTGAGCTCATAATGGATAAGGGTAAAGGATGGACACAGGAAAACTGATCTCAGATCAGAATTCCTAGTCACAGATCCTTTATGAACATGGGCCCTGGTAGAGGAAAAGGACAAGGTGGAGTGGTTTGGAGCAGTGGTGGAGTTAGTGTTTGTGTAGGAGGAGGAATAGGTAGGAGACATTCTTCCATCCTTCTGTATTTGCCTTGGTTCATCTGCTCACTTTTTCTGCCATTTTATATATTTGCCCATTTTGAAAACCCTGCATGCCAATAACAATAACATCATCCATGTTACTCATGTAGCATCATTCATGGATCTCAAAAGCACTTTAGTGTGACACACACCTGGGAGGGGGCAATGAGGATCTCATCTTCACCTGCTGCACAAACACACTAATGAAATGTGTGAAAAGCCCTTAAACAACCCTTCTACCTCCTCTCATAGGGATGGTGGTTTGTGTAATAACTGCACTGGTTTGTGTTCTCATGGGTTTGTGTAGATAGTTTGTTTAATGACTCCATGTGGATGTTTTGTGTTATCATGGCTGTGTGGATAGTTTGTTTAATGACTCCATGTGGATGTTTTGTGTTATCATGGCTGTGTGGATAGTTTGTTTAATGACTCCATGTGGATGTTTTGTGTTATCATGGCTGTGTGGATAGTTTGTTCAATGACTCCGTGTGGATGTTTAATGTTATCATGGCTGTGTGGATAGTTTGTTTAATGACTCCATGTGGATGTTTTGTGTTATCATGGCTGTGTGGATAGTTTGTTTAATGACTCCATGTTGATGTTTTGTGTTATCATGGCTGTGTGGATAGTTTGTTTAATGACTCCGTGTGGATGTTTTGTGTTATCATGGCTGTGTGGATAGTTTGTTTAATGACTCCATGTGGATGTTTTGTGTTATCATGGCTGTGTGGATAGTTTGTTTAATGACTCTGTGTGGACCCTGACACTGTCAGACCCCCTGGGCCTCACAGAAGAGCACAGTTAATAAGCGCAGACATTTCTCACATGCTCTAATTTATTACCTTTCATATCTCATAACCTTTTTGCTGTTTATAAGGCTGATATGGAATGTAGCCAGCTGGAAAAAAAGGAAAAAGTTTTTTCTCTATATGATGGTTTCCAAAGCTTTTGACCCGAGCGACAATCCAGTGAATATTACAGAGTATAATGGACAGAAAAGCTACACTGTGGTGGCCATTTAACAGACTACTGCATGGAAGGATGTATAAATTATTAGGCCATTATTTCATGGATCTAAGTATGTACAGTGAGTAGCTTAATTGTACAATATTATCATTTGATCATTACAATGACAAAATATTAACAACAGGTGTGTACAACAGAAAATGGTAACTTATTTTGTTATTTTTTAAATTGAATTAATTTATCATTTAACCTCAAGGGATAAAATCATGACCAGTGGCACTGTTTTGCAAAGTCTTGCTATTCCAAAAATAAGATTCTCTCAGCTGTGCTCTGATATCCTGGATTGACAACTTTTATTTTGATTCACAAAAATGGTTTTGGTCAGAGTGGGGGGGGGGGGGCTGTCCATTAGGTTGTTTTTTGGCACCCTTTAGGATTCAATCTTCAAAATCATGCATCAGTGACTGAGATGTTGCCTGCGGCAAAGATGTGCGTTGATTCAGTGAGAGTGTTTTTATTTAAGAGTAGGGAACAGACAAATGCAGACTGACTCATTCAAACAAGGATGGCTTGGTGGCCTACTGTGAATTCCTGTGGGAAGAGTTGTTTTCTTCTTTTTTTGGTAAAAATGTTCACATGGAAGTATCGCTTCAAGAATTCAGGCTTGAAATAGGACTCAGAAATAGAGCTAAAATGTTCACACTCCACAGTGTTTCAGCTTTTAAGGACGTAAAACTATGTTGTGGGGAAACTTCAGAGGAGCCCGTAAGAGAATAGTATTATTCTCTTGGTGAGTTGGACATTAAATAGGTCATGTTTTACTTTGTTTGTTTTTTTTGTCACTGATGTTATTTTCCATCATGTTCTTTATCATTCCTGACACCGCCAGAATACAAAAAAAAAGTAAACATTTTTTTCCCATTTCTGTCACTATTTGGTGTCAAAAACACTCAGATGAATGTTTGTGAGTGATTGACAAAGCTTCTGTCAGGAGAGGCAATGGCACAAAGGGTCTGCCAGAGGAATAACCAACTTGAAATACAAGTTCTGTGCGTGATAAAATACAATCTCAAAAATCTCTTCAGAAAGTTTCTCAGGGGGTTTTGACTGGCACATGGAACATTTACAGCTGTAAATACTTTGGCTGGCTGATTTAACCAGCTACATCCAGAAGTCCACACTGGCAAGGCAACAGTTTACTCAATGTAACTGGCAACCTAATTGCTCTCTTGCGGCCCCTGCTGGCCACCCAGGCACCTGCAGGTTTATGAACTGAAAATATGTTGACATTGTGCTCCTCTAACAATGTAGGCAAAACATGATGATGTCAATCCTGCAAAAAGCTTGTCGTTAAGTGAAATGGAGGTATCGCATGTGTGGCTGCCTCCTGCAGAGTCTGTTATTGTCAGTTGTGAATAGAATGTTCATTTGAATTTGAACACTGATAGAACACAGGGTTGCATATTGATTTGGAACAACCGTAAGGCCGCTTTCACTGGAACCTACTTCACCATGGAGTATCATACGGTCTCTCTGCGCAAGATATTGAAAAATAATGAACACCGTCTGGACTCTCCAGGTATCAAGTGTTTAATCAGGCCCCACTGAAAGAATTAATAAGGAACTTCGTCTAAATCGAGGAGGCTTAGCCCCTAAGCCTCATCACGGAGAAAGACGGAAGCTCGGGATCCTCGAGAAGCGGTGGAACAACAGAGGCCCCCTTTGACTGAATGTCAGGAGTGCTCAGAATCGGATCAGCGGCTTCTGCCTTGCGTCGGTTGATGTCCAATCCCACTGATTGATCAGTACTTCGCCGGGATCATCCCGGTCCGCGGGGACGACTGTGATTTGCGCCCTCATTGAGGATGCCACACAGGCTCGGCTTATCGACGTCCGTGCCGCCCCGGTGACACAAACGGACTTTATTAATAAAACATGCCGGTCCATTCACAGAGCAGGCTTATAAATGCGCCTCGACGATGTCAAGGGAAATTTGACGAACGGAGCTGGAATGTGGTGGAAGAGCCAGATCTGAGATTCCAGGATCATGCTTTGGTGGACCGTGCTTTCTAACGGAAGGCTGTTGTCATGCCATTAATCAAGCTTCAAGTGAACTGTCCTTAAGGAAATGTTTTGCTATAGTATATATATATATCCAGTAGATATATACTTTCAAGTGTCAAACAAGTCCAATTACTAACAAGTAAAGTGGCACAAGAGCATTGAAGTTCATGCAAATCAACAGACTGTAGACACAGCTGAAAAATGGTGAGCCTTGGCTAACATGGGAGAATTTGCTATTGCGTTAGCTTTAGCTTGAAGAAACAATTCCTGTACATGAAACATCTGATTTGTTTCTTTATTTCCACAGAGGTATTTCATGATGTTAAAAAAGACAACAACAGGCAAGTTAACTATATCCACTACAGCAAACACAAAGGTTCAGATTCAATCAAGTGCACTTAGGGCCAAATTTATGAAAGTATTTCAATTTTTGCATGCACAAATTTCAGTGACATGATATTTCAACTCATAACATGATTCCCGTGCTCTTTCTCTTTTTGCCCCAGCATAACAGTTTTGCACAGTTATATTGAATGCTTTAGTAAACCAGGCCCTTAATGTCTTTAAAGGAGTATACAAATCAATCAAAATGAACATTACCCCACAATCTAATTTTCTTTAAGTATATTGTATTTTATTGGAGACAAGCAATTTTCCTTGGGATGTGTACACATTCTAAAACAGAACAACATATACCCTTAAAGAGACTAAAGTCCATTTTGGTTGAATTGCGTACACTCTTTTAAATAGACTAAGTGTTTTAGATTGAATCTGGTTGCAGAGTATGAAATTGTGTTACGTTCAGTTTTTACCACTCCTCTCTCTGGGGTGCTTTTGGAATGACTCAGTCATCCAAAAGGGCGGGGCCCTCCAGTGTGTGGGGCGGGATCCCCCTCTTTTTCCCTCCCGTCGCCCCTGACGTAGTTTCCAGCACCCCGGCCCATTAGCCTGGCACTCATATCTACTTACAGTAGCTCCGCCGGTGGCTCTCAAATCCTCTCACTCACCTCAATAACGGCAGGAGGACTGACTACCTTTCAGTGACTCACGACTTCATGCCACCACATACTGCGCACTTCTGAGAAGCTTTTTATTGTTTTGTATTATTTCGGACATTTTTCCTTTTACTACAGTGATGTTATATGTGTACTCCTTGGCCTGAGAGTGCTGTTAGGCCAGTCTGCTCCACTGTTGGTCTAACACTCTTTCCAATGCCTTTATGTTTTCTGGTGTTGGTAAGGATGTCTGTTATATAATTCAAATGTAATGTAATGTAGCGTATCTCAGCTTCTGTAAGCTCTCTCACTCTGAGCCAAACTATGGGACCCACGCAAGCACTGGGCACATGATCTGCTCAGTGTACCCCTATAAGTAGGGGAGGTTGTGCCTTCAAAGCTGAAAAAAGACCAAGGGTTAACCCCTGTTTTGTGGTACCAGACCTTATTGAGGAGCACAAAGCCAACATGTGGTCTGTCCACACAAAGGCCACTCGAGAGCAACAAGACTGATGAATTTAATCTCCTTACCCACCATATTTCCCCAGTGAGGCTGATTCAACTGTTGCCTTGACGGTATGGATACCAGTCAGTTATGGCACAACCAGGACTTAAAACTAAACTTTTGCTTTTCACTCAACTTGGATACACAGCTTACCTTTAACCCTTGACCCCATGTAACCTCTCCACAAAATGGTATGTACCCTCTTAAAACAAACTGTTTCAATTTAAACTTAAACTCTTGCTGCACTATACAGACTCAGTAACTAAAAAAAATCATACTCACAAAAAACCATTGTAAACTGTGAACACAAGTTGTTCTTTTTGCCACAAAACCCAGCAATGCCAACCACCTTTAGCCAATCAGCCAATCACCATTAAGCAATGCCAATCACCTTTAGTCAATCAGCCAATCACCATTAAGCAATGCCAATCACCTTTAGCCAATCAGCCCTCGAGCAATCAGGAAGGAGAAAGGAGGTGCAGAGACAGTAAAGGAGGGGAAGAGAAGAATAAGCCCCCTCCCCCCCACCCATTTCCAACAGATTCAGGGATGTAAAAATACCATATAGTTTCAGATCAACGATTAAATGAATCACCTACATACATTCTGTCGATGAGTCACCCATTCAGGTGACATCTGCTTCCAGTGACGAGGGCTTTATTTTAAGACATGATGTAAAACTGAGATTTTATACAGCTTCCCCACTTCGGAAGTAACATTTCCTCTGAATGTCTGATGGTATGTTTACTATATTCTAGGTCGAGTGTAGGAGACCTTGGTCCTGGAGTTGTAGGCATGTTTCTGATTTTTTTACACTAACCACGCTCTCGTGACTTGAATAACATTCCACACTTGTGTGTGTTTGTGCATCAGTATCCACACAGCTCTATAACGATTCAGAACGAAATCGTGGCTAGCTTAATTTGGAAAGTGCTACCTGTAAGAAAAGACAAAAAAAATAATTATGTTGTTGGTGCACGAGACAACATTCCTCCAACCGCCTACCACAGAACTAGTCGTCGAATTTCACTCCTTCTTACACACATTTACACATGAATCTACCTGAGAAAATCACCTTCTGTACACAATCCAGATTCTCAAATTGCACATTGACACCAAGTGTAAATGGGGTTACAGTTTCACATGCGAACAGCTGGCCTCACTCAGTCCTTTCTATCTAAACATTTCAGCTCGTGCATGAGAAAGAAGGTGTCTGGGAAAAACATAATACTTGGCAATTTTCATCTTATTTTTTTCTCTGAGAGAACTTACGAGATCCACCATTTTAGCGTACCCTTGTGTAAAGACTGCAATAAATCCTTTACAGTTATCTAATCTTCAAGCACACTTGTGCTTTTGCACGTAACTAATTAGCTAACTGGGCAAGGGCAATTGGCGGAAAAAATAAAAACTCAGAGTTGCTCACCCTTGGCCTAATCAGTATCAAGTGAAATTAGCTGGTGTGACAACTGTTCACAGTTGTCATTTGTAATTATGGCTCACTAAAATTACAATTTAGACATTGAGGAGACCCTCTTATCCAGAGCGATTAACACAGCTTATTTTTTCTTTTATCACACACACTGTCCATTTATACTGCTTGATATTTACTGAGTCAATTCAGGTCAACGACCTCGCTCGACAGCAATATCCTACATTGGGAATTGGGCTTGCAACCTCTGAGTTACAAGCCCAGCTCCCTAACCACTATATTACTCTGCTGCCTCACAAACAAAATGAATGACCGACGAGAGCCAGTTGTGACTCTTCTATAGAAGAGGACAAGAGTCACTGAAAGTCAGAGTGGGTTTGAGAAAAAGGGCCGTTGAAATCAATTTTCATGACAAATAAACTTAATGTGGAGTTTCTTTATGTGACAATGACGACTGGGATTAAAACAGAAATAAAACCTTCTGCTTGTATTCCTTTCATAATACAAAAATTCTCACCAAACGCCCATCAAGAAAGGACAAAGACCCCCCAGGCTGCATGCCTCATTTCTCATGACTGAAATACAGAATCAAAATCTACACACTACCACTCGGTGTTTTAGTGCGTGGGGGCCGGCTTACGTGCGCGGACATGTGACGACTTCAAACCCGACGGATAATTCGCAAACCCTTGAGAGAGGGAGCGGCAAAATGCGGCAGCCGTCTACCCCATCCCCCAAACCGCCCCTCCCCCCCCGTGACCCGTCGCTTACCGCTGCGTCCTTCCATCCTCCCCTCCCCATTGTTAACCGTAACACAGCGCAATCTACCCGTTTCCCCGCCGTTGCCGTCATGTTGCTCGCCGACCAGTCACACCGGCCTTGTCAAGAAAGGAATTATTTGCGGCCAAATTAATTGGTAGTCCTCGATTCCTAATCGAGCTCCTGTCCACCCACATAAAATGAGCACAAGACATATTTATAACACACACACACACACACACACACACACATTTTTAACTGCCATGACATTAATTACGTGCACACTTCAGATGGTCTGTGTCATAAAAGTCCTCTCTCTAATTTGCTATCACAGACAAAAAGTGGGTAGAAATCAAGATTTTTCTAGAAAGGAGCTAGAAGGAAACTTGGCACAGGTTGAAGGGCCGAATGCAAATAGCGATTGTCTCTTCCATCACTCGTCCTACAAGTTTGGTCATCTGGGCTTTGGTTCACCCGATCAATGGCTCCTGGCCTTTCCTCTGACGTGCGACAATCTCCTCTTCTGACAACACCCAGGGTCTGCTTGGTGCAGGCTGAAAGGAAGTCTGCCAGACTAAGGCCTTCTCTTTGCGGTACCCACAAAAACTCGGCTGTCTGATATCTTTCAGTGAAACATCACGCATGGTCAAAACCTCTTGCGGATCTTCTTTTAGAGGGTTTTTTAGGTAAAATATTTCTCATATACTGACTGGGAAAGTTGGACCTGGATCCTGAAAAGTCAGTTTTGCATAAAATGGGTAGGCATCTGACCTTTATCATCTATTATTATAGTCTGTTAGTAGGAGTCTGGGTGTGGGTGATTTTTCTGGTATGCTTTGGAGAGGCACATTGAGGTGAATTACTGGGAAAGGACTAGATTACTTACATGAAAGATAGTTTTGTACAAAAGGAGGGTAAAATGTTTAAAAGGGGCTCCTCTAGATGGAGCATCTCGTTCTTCATTGAGCTATTAGACTGGCAGAAGCAGTGCTGTGCAGAGCGATAACCCCCCCCCCCCATCAGTCTCAAAGATCAGTGTTGGTGGGTGAAGTTATAGAGAAAAAACTTATGTAAGTTTTCCGTAAATTACCTTGATCCGCAATCCCCAATCAGAATGCGCTGCATGGCCCCCTCTCGATCGTGACCTAATCTGCATAATCTCTTCCATCTCCTTCACCTACCGTGCACAGCTCTGTGCGTGTTCCATCTCCAGGAGTGAATAAATGTGCATCCAAATACACTCAGGGAGTTGGTGAGGTCAACACCTCACCCAGAATTGCCTCCACAAAGTCCAGCGCTAAAGGATCCACAACCGTCATCCTCTTTTTTCAGTTATTTCTGCATATACACAAATGGAGGTTGCAGGTTTTTGTTCCAGGTGGGGCACAGCCATTGCTCCTTTGAACACGTCTCTACACCCATGTTGCTTCAGTAATTGTCTAGCTATATAGGTAGCTAGTGTGTAAAAATGGTAACTGTGTAAGTTGGTCTGTAAACAAGTGTGACTTTGCAATAGATTCAACCAGGCCACTCCCACGGCCACGCCCTCTTTTAGCCACCCACCTTCACACAAACACATTTGACCTCCATGCCATATTTCAGCTGCCTAGGGCAAGAAGTGTGGCTGCCAAAGGGTGGGGAAATTTTTGTGGACCAACCAACCGACAGAGTGAGCTATAGAGCTGCTGGTCACAGCTAAAAAGCATCTGGTAAATGTAATACATTTTAAAAACATAACAATAAAATTTCCAATAAAAGTCGGCCATCCAGCTCATCTCAGATTTAACAGTTACTGATTGTCTTGAGGGTTTCTTTGCACTGAATAAGACACGGCACTGAAAAGCACTTCCTGACATAATAAAAAAAAAATATCATTAGTCCCTGGTATTCAGTATTTTTTTCATGAAAAGTAGAAGAATTTTTCTTTCTTAAACCGTATAATTTTTGTGAATGGTGTTGTTTTTAACATGTTTTGAGGGGGCTCTTTTTAACCAGTCAATCAAAGGCATAAGTGCTTTTTCTGTCTCTGAATCTTTAAACCGGGGGTGGGGGTGTGGGGGGAGCTGGGGGGGCTCTCAGCATGTGTTGGATTCATTCAGTCCTGAGGGTGGAGGATGCAGGGTTTTCACACACACGCTAAAGAGAGGAGACAGCCTCGGATTAAGCGCAGTTCTTCCACCCACACACACGTCACTGAAACACACACACACATGCACACACACACACGTACACGCACATGCTAGCACACACACATACACACGCGTACACACGCACACTCTCACACACACATGCATGCACAAACACGCACACACGCACACACACTCTCACACATTCACGCGCACACTCTCACACACACATGCATGCACAAACAAACACGCACACACACTCTCACACATTCACACACAGGGATGCATGCACACATTCTCACACAGACGCAAACACACACGACAGAAACACACACGTATACGACTGAAACACACACACACACACATGCACGCACGCACACACACACATGCACACGTACACGCGCGTGCTAGCACACACACATACACGCACACACACACACACACACTCTCACACATTCACACACAGGGATGCATGCACACACACACACTCTCACACACACATGCATGCACACACTCTCACACACACACACTCTCACACATTCACACACAGGGATGCATGCACACACTCACACACACACACACTCTCACACATTCACACACAGGGATGCATGCACACACACACACACACTCTCACACAGACGCAAACACACACGACAGAAACACACACACGCATACGACTGAAACACACACTTGAGGCTGAGTTGCGGTGGGGAGCGCAGGAGGCTCATTCCCTGCCTTGAGTCAGACAGAGAGAGAAAGCAAAGGTCTGGCTTTGGGTCCAGACTACACCATTAGTGGCCAAGGTAGGAGTGTGTAGAGAGAGAACTACAGAAAAGGGTTTTCCTGTAATCAGCACAGATAAGAAAGACAGCTTTTTCAGAGGAAAAGCAAAAAAACTTTTGCCTTTGGACAGTGACCTGACCTGAGAGGGGAGACAAGCTTGCGTTGTGATCTGTGTAGATTAGTCAGCACAATACCTGACCATTATAGGTTCATACTCAATGCTCTGCAACCCAGTCATTCTGAAAGGAGGAGGAGACTTCTGATGACAATCCCGTGTCACTTCCTGCTCTAATTGGTCATCATTAGCAACCAGGGCCAGATTTAGGGGGCCTTCATCTGTGCCCGAAACCCAAACAAGGTCACTTAAGGGATCTGTCAGTTACCGATCGGTTAGGTTGCAGTCATTTAAGGGACTGCGTAATTAAAAACAAAATTTCAAAAACATTCTTTAATTAGTTTTACCCAGAATTCCTCTGGGAGACAGGCTCTTTTTGAAAGAGCTGTGATAAAAGGTTGTGGTGAAATAACAGAAAGTTACAGTGAAAAGTAAGGGTGGCAGTTTGCTTTGGCAGTTCTTTAGCCACTGAGACAGCAGTCCGGTAAAATCTGGCAAACATGTGGCATCCGTTCATCTCAGAGCACTTTACCAAGTATCAGTGGGGTATTGCAACCCAATTCCTCATATGCAATCAATGATTATATTTGCATTTTGGGATTTGTGTTTCCATTTGGTTAGCACAGTTAACCTGCATTAGTTCTTCACTGATGTTACATACGCATTTGCTGGTGTGACAATGTTGTTAGCCACGTCTGCCACTAGCTAAGATTAATCAGGTTGGTGTTCTTATGTTCTCCCACACTCTAAGTCACTCTGAATAAGAGCATCCGCTAAAATACTACAATTTATAATATTTTAAAAAATACGTTTATCACTCTTAGTACTTTATTCCAATTGCCATTTCTCCTTTTGTACAAAGCATTGTAAAGCCTCCCTTACATGGTGTTACACATGGAATCATGGGAACACTTACTTTTTGGTGGAATCACAGTAATTTGGGACCACACACATCTAATTCCACTCACCTTAACCAACAAAAGTAAAATTACATGACAAATTATGGAGTGCATAAAATCTATCAGAAGAAGAAGAGAAACTGTAGAGATGTGAATATAAGCCTATGTAGGCTATACTATCACAGTGAATTACCTTGTATTAGTGTAACATACTTCTCTTACTTTCTTTTTGTGATTGTTATTATTATGTCTGAACCTTTTTGTCATTATGTAATCAACTTTGAGTCTGCATGACATTATAATTATCTCTGTTGTAACCGCCTCGCGAGTTAAATTGAAAAAATGCTACAAATGCTGCCGCGCGATAATATTCTCCACATGTTCAACTCTTATAATCTGATTAGCACGAGGGCTTGGTTCCGAGTAATAAACGCATTTTGTTAAAAAAAAAATGAAAATGAATGCCAATTAACACATTTGAAATTGCCTGGAGTTTTGTAGGCTGTTGAGTTTATTGGGGAAAAAAAAGTTTTAATTTGATGAAAAGTGTTTTTCACAGTCTCCATGCACGGCTACGAAGTAATCTGAGATCACACAGATTCCAAAATGCTCGTATATCTAAGAGACTGCTTAAACAGGTTTTATTTAAAGGAAGTGCAAATTAGACGGGGCTGACATTTAGCCATTCTCTGGCCCGTAATCGTTCCTATGACCCAGACTATCATTTACCTTTCAGAAGACACGAGAAGCCATCCAACGACCAGATTGCCAGTGGCATTATTATGATATATGATGTGAAAATGTCGATTGCTGGATCATCAAGGTGCACATCACGAGCGCCGAATGCATTTTTAATCATGGCGTTGAATTTTAATTCGATAAGCTATAACAACAGGACGAACGATCGCAAAACCCGGGATCTACATCGTTTTCCATATTGAACAAGTCAAATAAGGGATTCCATGTATATATGGAGAAACATGCAATATAATAATATGTACATTTATTGAATAAATGCTAATGGAGATGAATAATTATGAATTTATTGTATGGTTTAATTACTAAACATGCTCATGTG
Organism: Albula goreensis; assembly: GCA_022829145.1. NCBI lineage: Eukaryota > Metazoa > Chordata > Actinopteri > Albuliformes > Albulidae > Albula > Albula goreensis. Next base: position 44,894,111 of record CM040743.1, on the reverse strand, counting down.
TATTTATCAGATTTGATTGTTAAACATTATTACTAATTGTTATTATGTCATTCACAATATTGATCACGTTTTCGCATTTTCCCCTCTGCTTTTTTTCCTCGTTCCCTTCAATATGAATGAACTGGCGAGGCTAAATTAACGCTGACAGGAAATAATTGGGATTCGGGCAAAAAAAAATTACTGGCCTCTGGTGGCAAAATGTACTTAAAAATCTGGTTGCTTCATGAGGCTAAAACTTTTGGATTTTCAACACAAAAAAAAAAAAGCTCCTCATCCTTAAGGACCTGCCCTTGAGCTCAGAGTCTGTCTACTGCCTTATTTAATGGATTTGCAGTTTTCATCAGTGCTTCAAAACCTCTTAAGAAAACCTAATGAGCCTAACCTTGTCATCAGCAACACACGTCACTTGCTCTGTTCAAGAGGAGCTTAGCTCGAGACAGAAATGTACTGAGAATAATGACAAAACTGGATTTTAATAGAATTATTGACTAATGTAACATGCAAAAAAAAAGTAGCCGTCCGAAGATTGTGTCTGTGAGTCGATAGCGTCGCATGGCTCATTGTTTTCTAACGTCACTGTATCTTCGCAAGTGTTTGGAAAAAAAAAGTGACTGCTGAAAACCAGTGACAGCAAAATGGAACTGGGAACAGCAAACGCTTTCCAGTGTCCAAGTTAGTAGTCCTGTCTCCTGATTCTCAATCTTTGATAACGTATCTGGATAGCATGCACTGTTTTTTTGGCATCGACTGCTATGACAGGAAGTCTACAGACTCATAACACAATTCAGCATGTCCTTCCACCAGGGGGAGGGTTGTTTTATATTGGCCTGGGTTGCTCTGTTTACTGCTAAATGGTACTCACGGTGGTACTGGCTCACCAGTTGTTGACTGTTTGAGACACATCTGCGCTTTATCTGGTGCTCGCTCTCTTCAGTAGTACAGTGTGGACTGACATAAATATTGCGGGTGAACACATGGATGAAAAGCACTCACTAGTTTGCGTGGGTGTTGTTGGAGGGGAGCATAGTGGTAAATAGGAATTGACTAGTGATGAGGCTGCATCGCCATCTTGCTGCTGGAGGACAAAATTACAGGCATCTGTTAAAATTCAACAACCTGTTCCCTGAAACCCGGTGCAGTGCCTTATATTCGTAATTAGCTGCATAATAGATCAATTAAGTGCTGAGTATCAACAAAAACAGGATAAAACACCCTGCAGCTCTGCAGGGCTGAACTGGTTTGTTCTCAAGGGGTTTTTCAGTTAAATTTATTGTAAAATATTCAGCCAAGTTAACAAGAACAAATCAATTAATTTGTTTAAGGCAGAATTTTTTTTTTTTTGCATGCAAGTTGGCTGTACATCAATGTAAGCAACATCTAGTATGAAGGACAAGTTACACACAGGTCATTATACATTGTTTGGAAGTCTTTGGCTAAATCATTCATGAACACGTCACAAGGACATTGATGTTTTCTTTATGGTCAATATTCTTAACGATAACAATTATCCCTTTGCTAAATATATAGGGCAGGGCAGGCTTCAATGTGTCCAGTATCTCATGAATTATTTATTTACTGTAATCTTTGGGGGTAAAGAGCAATCAATTTTCATCATTTCCTTGTCTAAATAGATTTCAGCTTTTCACAACGTCTCCGTTGTGTGAACAAGGTTCTGTTTTCACCTGTTTGTCTCTGTTCCTTCTGTCTGAATGAACAAATATACAAGGTATTTCCCAAAATAGAAGTTCCTATTAATGTATTTAATTGAATTCAATTTATATCCAATTAACAGTGAAAAAAGAATCAGGCAAACGCGCTAATTTGTTTAGCTTTCAAAACGAAAAGGAAGGTTCTGTGGAACAGTTCAGTCTAAAAACATAAAAAATTGTTAACTTGGCAAACAATGACAGACAAAAATAAATGCAAATAGCCACAAAATTTTAAACTGTTTCTGTATTTGACTGCAGTGGATTGGTTAAATTCTTGTCTGAGCTCTGGCAGTGTGTATCAGGGCAATCAGTGTGAAGTAACTCAAATCTGATAGTTTCCAATTTGTTTCTCCTCTTCTAGACAGAAAACAGTGACAGGATTTATTTTTTCAAATCCGATTTCACCATTTCCAGAGGCTATGTGGCTCAATCCAATACAAATCACATTCTTCCCTGTGCAACATGTGCCTGACCAATGAAATCACATTCTTCCCTGTGCAACTTGTGCCTGACCAATCAAATCACATTCTTCCCTGTGCAACATGTGCCTGACCAATCAAATCACATTCTTCCCTGTGCAACTTGTGCCTGACCAATCAAATCACATTCTTCCCTGTGCAACTTGTGCCTGACCAATCAAATCACATTCTTCCCTGTGCAACTTGTGCCTGACCAATCAAATCACATTCCTCCCTGTGCAACTTGTGCCTGACCAATCAAATCACATTCTTCCCTGTGCAACTTGTGCCTGACCAATCAAATCACATTCTTCCCTGTGTAACTTGTGCCTGGCCAATCAAATCACATTCTTCCCTGTGTAACTTGTGCCTGGCCAATCAAATCACATTCTTCCCTATGTAACTTGTGCCTGGCCAATCAAATCACATTCTTCCTCATGCAACTTGTATCTAACTAATCAAATCTGATTCTTCTTCCTGCAACTTGTGACTGACCAATAAAATCTGATTTTTTTTTTTTTTTGTTTGTTTGGATTCCTCTGGATATCATACATGACCACTTCCTGTTTTCTAATGTCTCTGTGACAAATAAGGCAGAGCACTCATTTTCTCAGGTCAGTCTTCACACTTGGAAATTTCTTTTCCATTCCAGACTTCAGATGCTCCATTGGAAATGAATACGTAGAGCATGCACACTCTGGCTGTCGTCTTACACATTCCCAATTAAGAAATGTGAAGGCCCAGAAATGTCTGCATGTTGAACCATTTTTTACTACTGTAGACAGCAGGGGATCAGTATACCTCTAATGTGCAAAAAGGTAAACTTGAACACTCCATAGCCAAACTGAAAGTGTTCAAATTAGGAACCGCCGATGCTTTTCCATTTAACCACATTTCTTTCTTCTCCAGTTTTTTTTTTTTTTTTTTTTCATGGGAGCAGTGAGCTGCTTTATCTTGGATTCACACAGGGCAAAGGGGGCTTTCCAAGATATTATGCTTTCTCTGACAACTAATCAGTATGAAAGCTTTTACCCGCCGAGCGGGAGATGTTAACTCAAAGGGAGCTGCCACCGTCTTTGTCAAAGGAACGTTTTAATTATTCATTTAAAGCATGGTTCTCCAGGGGTAATTACAAAGCATAACATCTTTTTTTTTCCATCTTATGAAACTGGCCTTTGACTCCGCATTGCGCCGTGATTGATTTATTTTTTTTTTTTTTTTTTTTTTATGGCGTAGACGTGGCCAGACTGAACAGCTAATCAAAGGAACTTTATAGTTATCTGATAAAGTGATTTTTAGTGATTTTAGGAGACTAGAATGATTTCCACCAGCCTTTTGATATATGCCAGTAAACAAACACAAACACGCACATGCACACACCTTCTTACCTACACCTACTATAATAGGTATATAGTGTGTGTGTGTGTGTGTGTGTGTGTGAATACAGGAGTAACATAAAGTAGAAGTAGCTTAGTTTTATTATGTGGTATATATAGTTTGTAGGGCAGTATGCAATATAGACAAAAGAGCAAGACACATTCCTAATAGCCTTGACTGTCTAATGAATAATGAATTGAAAATTACCCTGTCAGATTGTTTTTTTTTGTTTTATTTTTCCTCACAGAATTGATTGTGAGAAATTTGTGTGGAGACCAGAGGAACAAAATATCCTACCAAAAAGTGTGATCATCAGGGACTGTGACTGTGATTTTCTGTGAAGTTCCACAGTGTCTCATTGTCCTTTGAGTCAAGTAAATTAAGCTTTTTTTTCCCCCTTTGGTTATTTGAAAATGTTGTGACTCATTTTATTATCAGCTAGCATCGAAACTAATGACTCTGTGAGCTTTGCTACAAGACAGCTGAGTTTGATTAATCCTCACTGAAAAAAAAAAACATTGAAAGAGCGCATGAGTCCCCATTCCATCTGCTAAACTGACAATCTTTCTGAAAGAGAAGCACGCTTAATCATCAATTAAACTAGCACAGCCACTAGCATTAAAGGTTTTTGGAATTAGCCAATTGAATTAAAGCTTTTTTATGATGTGTTTTTAGCTTCTACCAATTGCTTATTGATCTACACCCTCAACTCCCACATGGAAGTGTGGCTCCAGTGTTTTATCTCTTGCAGGTTGTGTTCTTGAAGAAAAAATATAGAAAAAGGTAAAAAAAAAAAAAAAAAAAAAAAAATTAAAAACTGGAGTTCTCTGTTTCTCAAAATAGATGCTTTGAAAGAACAATCAGATGAAAATTTTGACACATCACATTTAAAACTTTCAACAAAATTTTCACCCCTAACCCCAAGTCAGAATGTGCTACTAAGAAACAAACTTTTTTATATTTTCTCTTTACGTAAGAATGCTTTGAAAAAAGGAGTTGGATACAAACACAATCAAATCCAGGGAGTTTGATTTACCAAAATATTTACTACAAAGACAAAAGTATTCCTCTGGGCTCAGAATCTTTTATTCATAAGTATTTACCTGTATTACTTTCTCAATTTGCAGTTGTCCAATCAGGTGCTTCTTCATTGATTATTGGTTTTTCCTGATGGATCAGTCTCCCACCACAGCCATTCCTCTCCCGCAGACTCTTAAGGAACAAACTGCACACATGCAAAATCTATCGATTGACATGACAATCAACCCTTGCTTATTTACAAATTAAGTTTCGAGCTACAAGGCATGACCCAAACCCTCATTATATGGGGTCTAAACTCAGGAATGTGGTCAGTCTCAAAGATCCGCCATATTTTATACCTTGGCCAAAGGGTTATTATCAAAACAGTTAGATGTGATGAGGATGTGAAGCTGCACGAAGCTAAAAATGCATAATAACGTGACAAATATTGTTGAGTATTCTCATTTTGATCATACAAGACAGATACAAATGCATATTAAAACAATTTCTAAAAACAGTATTCACATGTTGTAGCATCAATAAGTAATGTAACTAGAATTTCACCAACTTGTGGATTTCAGATCACATTATGTGTTGCTTTCCTCACTTAGTTAAAAAGGGCTACTTCTGTTAATTAAATAACAGTCATTTAGCAAACTCCTTTATGCAGAACGACATAAGTGCACTTACAAGAGTTTAAGTGGTACAGGCCTGACTAACAACACTCCAGGACCAGAAGGTGCGGGCACAACAGCGCTAAAGCGCTAATGCAGTCAACTACACCATGCTATAACTCCGTTCTAACTTAACGCATGTGCGCGTGCGAAAAAGCTGAGAAAACTTTCCCATTAATTAGCACTCGAAAGCCCCTTCTCCCACAGCTGTGTGATTGAAGTACGCGCGATCTTTGTCAGAGTGTGACTCATGCTGTATTCGGTCTAGGCCCCTTCTGCATCTAATTGTTAGCTCGTAATGAGACTTGTCCTTAAGAACATGCGCAAGGATTGTCCTTAGGTGATCAAATGGCATTCGGAGGAGACTGCATTAATGAGAAAACCCTCGCGGATTTGCTGGTGTCAATTTTGTGTTAAGCCAATTATTGGATGGCCAAACATAGGATCCGATGACTAACCGCATCTCGCTCTGCTCCTTAGAGAATAGTCCCGAGAGTGAAGGCAAAAGAAAAAACGGACAGAAGGCGAAATATAATTTCTGTATTAGGCAATCACACATTCCCCAGGGATTTTTTGATTCTCCAAACAGATATGAAGAAATCTGCGCTACTTCCCATATAAGGCTGGCGATTCCTGCCTCCATGTTGTTCATTTCCGCCCGCAACAAGAATACAACACTTTTACTGACAAAACTTTTTCTCTGTCCACACATAATGACCAAATGCATCTGCTTTTACCCATTATATAAAAATATGTTCTTTATTTATTGTTTTTATTTATTTATTCCACCTACATACTAACCCAGCTGAATCTAGTTAGCCAATCAGCGAAATCAGATGATCTAGTGGATGGGTGGAACAAGTACATGATAGGGCTTTTACTTTCAAAAGCCAGGGCTTCCCACCTCTGTTCTTTGCTAATGAACCAAGGGTCAGCCTCTGCTTCTCACTCATTACAATGTAAGCAGGTTTCTTAGTTGAGGCAGCAGTTTGTTAGATGAAAAATCCTGTTGGTTCTCCAGTCATATATATATACAGACATCGACACTGGTGCCAATTAGGGATGAAAGAACTGATTGATTGAGGCCTCGCAGGGCTGGACAGGCCCCCAAAATCTGTTTATCAAAGTTATCAATAGGCTTGGGGATGGGGCAGTATCAACTCTTTTCCTGGCAGAGTTCCAGAACGTTTGCAAAATTCTCTGTGCCAACAAAATCTGAGGGCGCATATAAGCTTGCGGCAAACCTAAAAATAAATAAATGCATGTTTACCTGGAACTTACTTAATGATGGTGCATCTGTAGTCAAGACTAGTGGGTAATGCTATGTTTTCAGAAAGGCCCACCGTCTCCCATTAATGAATGGAAGGCAATGTTGCACTTCCAACTGCGGGCATTGTGACATTTACAGCATGCGCAATTATATTTACAATTATATTTCATTTTAAAACTGCTTCTGAGTCATGTATTGTCCAACTGGTTATGATTTTTGCATGGAATTACAGACTCTGTCACAAACTGTGAAAGTGGTTGCGATTCCATGAAACTAATGCATGGCAACATTTTTATTTACTTATTTTTTTGATTTGTCACATACCGTAAACTTGCTGTTTGAACATGGAAAGCTGCGGTTTACTAGGCATGATATGGTTTGTCTGCTCCAATCACGTCAACACCTCCTGTTCAGATCAACACACTTTAGCGACCCTGACACTGGCTGTGATGTATCAGTGAACTCACACTCAATGGGGGAAAAAGGGAAGTGCACTTGATTACATTGCTTATTCTTTGACAAATGGCAACTGTCACCGTTAACACTGTTGTTCCACAGAACATGGAAGATGGAGTCTTCAAGATCCTCAGAGAACCACCACGGCACTCGCACTTATGTAAGATGTGAGACTGATCTATTTTAGAGGTTCAAACACAGTAAATGTCACAGCGACAGTTTATTTATTTTTGAAATGTAGCGTCCATACTCTAATCGCACCACGGCTGAAGTCTATGGCAGATCAGTTCAAAAAAAAAAAAAAAAAAGCTTAGTGAAACTGAAGAAATCCGGACTGAAATTGAGATTTTTTTTTTTGGCAGTTCCTAATTTAACATTTCATCCAACATTACATAACTTCTCCAGCACACCTTTGAGACTTCTCAGGAGCTCTTCCAGGAAACATGCAACCCCTGGGTGAAGAAAAACTATCCCTGGCAAAGAAAATTACATTAAGGTATTACACAGCAACTTAAACAACTCAACATGTTTTACACACTATCCATGTATGCAGCTTGACACTTTGCTGAAGCAATTGAGGTGAAGTACCTAGGCTCAAGGGCACAGCAGTGCCCAGCCTGTGATTCAAACCTGCAGCCCTTTCAAACCCACTTTCTGAACTCTTATACTACACTGCCTCAACAGTATAACCCATTCTGTCTCCCACCACTATAGAGAGCCAGTTATATTTGGCCAGTGACATGGTTTGACCAATCATATCTGGGCTTTCCAGTCCAGCAAGCTTAAGCAAAGCAGTGTTCATTCCTGGACTGAACTTGCATATTGAAAATAGATTTTTTTTTTTTTGCAAGTTATGTAATTTCTTATCATTGCGCTCTCTCTCTCTCTCTACCAGGGAATATAATTTTTAGCATGGCTTTTGACATGACAAAATTTGTGTCCAACACTTTACAGCTGCCGGATACTGCTAATTATGCAGTCTTTTGATGACCAATTTGCCAATATATTTTGATTATTCTGTCAAGCAGCGGTACTTCCTCTGACACTGTCGGAAGAGACTGGTGACGGCCAAATTAGGCACGAAAGAGTTTTTTTTTTTCTCCCAGCCTTTAAAACATTATTTAACTTTGAAACCTCAGACCTTCTGCCTTTTATCTTTATTCTGCTGTTGAGCTGAATTTTTTTTTTAAAAAATGACTTTTGTCTCCATTATTTTCTAGCAGTAATTCAAACTGCTCAGCTGAATAACTGTCATTTCAAAAAAAAAAAAAACTGAGGATTCTAAATCATCTTCCCCGACATCTTAATGGCTCAGTCTTAAAGGGGGTGACCGTGAGCCCAGGGTGGGTCCCACTGTTTCTAACTATAACTGGCAGTCTTGCAGCACGTGGACACAATTGCCCTATTATCACCAGGGGTAGGATGGATTCAAGCAACAGGTTGTTTACTGTCATCCTTAATTTGGTTTGCATCCCACAAAAATTCAACATGGTTAAAAAAAACAAATGACATACAAATACAATAGCACTGAAACACTAAACAGTACCGACAAACCTGAAACAATGAAAGGACACACACATAAGCATTAAGACTATTAGCTTTAACCAATGTATTTAAGACTAATTGATGGGTTTCCTCTATCTTACCGAAGATCTCACAAAGAATACAGCAGGAAGTTTATCCCATCTAGGACTGGGTTTTTACCAAAAGGTGCCTCAAAGCTAACGGTTGTCATCCAGGAGCGTTAAACATCTTGTCCTGCAGTACATTGTGTGGCCTGCAGGGTGTAAGATAGCTGACAGTTGGGAATGTAGTAGAGGAATGTATATTTGTTAATTAACTCTAGAGGCACAATCGGAAAAAACTCCAAACTGGAGGGAACAAAAAAAACAAAACTTTTTTAAAAAAAAAAGATAATGACTATTAACATGCACGTAATAAAAAAATCCTATGAGTGTCAACAGAGGAGGCGACGCCTACATCCAGTGTCGTACTTCTCAAACTTTGCAGCAATTCACACTCAAGTTCTAATGACGTTTGAAGCTTAGCAATTATCCACAGTTGCATTGAGTGCAGCAGTCAACATTGGTTGCCAGCCAATGTGCTCTCTCATTTATTTACATGACATCGGCACTTATACAGTGCACTTATACAAGACAACCGTGTTAGGAAACACGAAAATACATCGTGAAAATACATCCTACAGCAACAAGAAGAAATGGGAACATCATGGACTCTAACGATGTAAAACGGCCCCAATCTAAAGAAAGGTTATGGTATATCTAAATATATATCCTATTTTACAGGACACATGGACTCAGATAGGGATGCAATTCTCTGCAAGATCAACCGTTGCATTACAGCATAGTGTTCATCACCCAGCAAAACTATGCTTTGCTGGCATAACGTGATGCAACTAAATAACAAATCCTTTACCTCAGGGGCAATAACCAGTGAACTGTTGCTCTGGGCAAATTTTTCTTGGTAAAAGCTTAAATATAAAATCATTTCGCATTAAAAAAAAATCCAGGTAGGATTTGAGAGTGAACCATTGAATGACATGAATATGTGTGTGTGTGTGTGTGTGTGTGTGTGTGTGTGTGTGTGTGTGTTATGTGTGTGTGCCTGAGTGCTTTCATGCGTGCATGCGTGCATGTGTATTTCTGTGTTCACATGTCTTGAAACGCTTGTGACTGTCCAACAAGGGTTTCTTTTGCATGAAGCATTGTCCAACTGCAAGTCCAAAATGGACACAGGTCAGGTCAGACCTCACAGAGCTTAGGGTGTTAATATTCCTTTATGTCACCAAGACCAACGTGGCAGTTACCAGTCTGATCGCACTCAAAGTCACTTTGATTTCAGGCTGCCATCGCGATTGACGGATTTCTCCCATCGGTATTCCTCCTCCCTAGAAGGGGGTTGCTATAAGGCCGATTGCATGTCACCAAGACAACCATGAAGATGACAATCCCCCTTAGTGGAATACTTACATTCCACTGTTTTTTTTTTTTTATATTGCCCATTTCAATTTATTTGTACAAACTCACAAGAATCTGTATTACATTGTGGATATCAGTATGCCCTGTAGGGCAATAATTGACTGCTTACAATGTTTCAATTATGGGATGTCTATTAGCTTGAAAGTGCCATTGTGTCAGATTTATGCTCAAATATTCAAACCACTCATCACTCTTGATCAGAACTACCCATTTGCCGTACAATAAAATGTGACGTGTGTAGACAAAAAAAAAAAAGGACAAAGGCATTCCAAAGCACGCACAGCAGCAAAGATATGTTACATACTTATGGCACAAAACAAACAAGGCTCAAGTTGCCAGGTGATTCTGAATGATAAACAAACCTACCGATTACGTGACGCTACAGTAGCCTGGCAGGCACTTTCTCGCATTAAGTGCTACAGGTCAAAGGTCATTATGGCAACAAAGAGAAAAAGAGAGAGGGGGAGGGGTATAGCGGAACGTCTTTCCTCACTGCGAGCCACACATGACAGACTGACCTTCAGTGAGACACGGGCGCGGCTACCATCGCCGATGTTCATCCTTGGCCACGAACACGCTGTCACGCGTGCGCAGGGGTGGGGCAGGGGTCTCGTCTATAAAATAATACCAAACAGCAGCACAGGGAAAGCTCAATCATTTTTGAAGTTTGTTCAAATGTACTACCAGCTGGGATATGACAAATCTGTCAGTTGAAATATATCAATCAAAAATGACTGTGTACAGCCAAAACATTTAGCTTTTCTGTCCATTATAGTTTAATTTCTATAAGGAAATTAAATAAAACCAAGAACACCCTACAGCTCTATTATATTCATTCTAGATCTACATAAACTTGTAAGAATGTGAGTCAGGAGCATTTTTACTCCATTGGCACATTTTAATTTCACCTTCTCAGTAACCACACAACTCACAATTATGTGTTTGAATGGGATAAAAAAAATGTATCTTAAGTTGCTTAACTCAGAGTTCTTTGTGGTTCAACTGATTCAATCCCGCATGACAGGGGATTAAAATTTCTTTACTTGGGCTACAAGCTTGCCATAAATAAAGCATAGAATTAGGTTTGATGTATATGTAAATAACTTGGCCAACGTTGCCGCTTCGCTTCTGTTTTCATTTCATTCGCACGTGTCTGAATAAATCCGTTAGCATTGTTCCGTTTTGACAGGCTAACTCCAAGGCTATGCATCCGATAAGCCTCTGTGATCACAGCGTTTAAAAACAAACAAACAAACAAACAAACAAGACCGTTTGTGGCGCGCGCGGCGTTAAGACTCGCGGCAGCGCGAGGGAGGGAGTCGGTGCGCTCAGTGGCGACTGTGTTTACGCATTCATATGTTTATCAGTAGACTCGGCCTGGCTATTCATTAATGTGTCAGCGCCCAGCTGTAGACATGGTTATGACTCACTGGTGATGCGATTTCCTGTTTTACATTCTCTAATGCTGCAGACAATGAGGTTGCTTCAAATATTAAAACAATACTCTGCCTGATTGGAATTGTTGTTGTTCTGTGTCATCCACACATTGCTATATAAAGAAGCGAAGGTGTACTTTATGTCCACATCGCTGCTGGTCTTTCATAAAGTAAGTGGGTGGTAGGGTTGCCAGTTTGGGTATAATCCCCTTTTTTTGTGGGTTATTTTTGGAAGCCGGGGTGAAGGGTAGGGTTTGCCAACTCTGTTTTTGGTGCAAGGTGTGGTTAGGTTTGCCAGTTCAGATACAGGAAATCTGCTGAAGCGAGCAAATTGTGTAACTAACTGCTTTACTAGATCAATTAAGTGCTAATGATGATGAAAAACCAACAGGCCCTGTGGCCTTCCAGGACCAAGGTTTTCAATCGCAGCTTCAAAGCAAAGTGTTCTTATTTTGTAAACTTTATCGGTCTTTGACAACGGTTTGGGGAAAGCTGACAGAACTGAGGACGTACCGGCAGCTCACCATGGAGCCAGTCAACAGGCTGTCATCGATAGTGGGCAAAAAGTACACGTTTATAGCGAAGCCTAATTTCTGAAAGTTAGACACTATAACTCCGCCCAGGCAGTCTCTGAAGCCAGTTGTTGACCTGACCGGGGTGGGGGGCGCTGAAGAGGCATAAGACCAACAGAGCTCGTTAGCTTACCCTATTATCATTCCCCAGTGAAGCTAGGCCAACTATTGCTTCACCAATGCTGACATCTAGCCATAGCCAGCAATGGGGCAGCCAATACTCCAGCACCTAGTCACCAGGTTGACAATTTGCTTTAAGATCGATGGTCAGTTTTTTGAATGACAAATAAAATCTCCGGAGGTCTGGCAGGGTTGTGCCACATAAGGGTGAGAAACGAGTCTGGCTCATAGTTATGGCGTCATAGTTACGAGCCCGTCAGGGTTGCCCCTTACCCTTTTCTTTCCCGCCTCTCAAATGGTTTCTACGCTCTCTGTTTGCCACAGCACCTGAAAAAAAAACAAAAGGAATTGAGGATGTGAGAAACAGCTTCAAAGGAAGGTGATACATGTATTATTATTTTAATTTCAGTTCAGACTACCTGCAGTGTTTCTTCAGTACAACAAGCAATAAATGCAGCTAATTAAAATCACGCTTAAATGCAAAAATAGATAGCACATGTGGAGACATTTCCACGAGAATGCACGTCATTCACTTTCGTTCCTTAATATTAAGTTGTACCTTGCTTCTGTTCTATCACTGTAACTCTGTTGATTTGATCGACGGCCAAACTCTTCATTTTAAGAACTGAAACAAAAATGAAGAATGCTTAAACTCATGTTTCAATGAGGGAAGCTCGATGTGATGTGTGTTTTAGTCGAAGTCGAAAGTCACGTTTTTTTTTTTCAGGCATCCGCGACACAAGGATAATGGCCTTGTCTGGGCTCCTTGCGGCGTTAGCGTGGTGAACCATGTCGCGGTTGTTCTCAGATCACTGCAACCAAACTGTCCCGCTTCACATCACTGGGTTGGCGGATCTAAGCTGGCTGCCCCACGCTGTCTTTAAAAGGGCATCGGAGGTATTGCTCTTTCCAATTCCGGCGAACGGCGTGAAGATTCTCTCGTTGCTTCAACAGCCTGTCCTCACCGATACTCGTCATTCCGGCACGCTGTGTCTATCCGTTGTTTCCGGACATTAGTCGCGCTCCAGCGGGGCGAGACCGATGGAGAGAAAGAGAGAGAAAGCGAGAGAGACATGGACAGAGAGAATAAGGCTCAGGTACAGCGTCACTTTAAGTCACCTTGTGTGCGGTCTTCACCTGGTCTGCCCCTGTCAAGCTCTCCAAAATCTTTGTGTGACTCAGAACCAGAAGGAGTGGTGAAATTAGTTCAGGCCTGTCAATAATTGAATCAATTGCACACAATGCTCAAAGAGGAAGGAGACCTCTGGGATCCAAGCATGTCTCAGGGATCCCTTAGAAACCTACCAAACCTATTTTTAAAAGCATGAAATACGTCTTATTACATTTCCTCTGGGCATTTTGAATTGTGAAGCTGTGGGCGGGTTACAAGCCAAGTTGCAGCTTAAGTCCAGCATAGCTTGTGAATTGCTTATCATTCGACATAAATTACCAGTTGCATAGTAAATAGTAAACCAGTTTTCAAAGTGCACAGCGTTTAATTTAATAACACATTATTAAAAGACACAAAAATAAGGGCCAGGTGTCTTCCACAGTTCAAGCAGGGAATGAGGCAAAAAAAATGTGTGCTCATGACACTTCTGTTGGCTTAACGCTGTTTCTTTTAGCTTTATTTTTGAGCATTTTGTCATGAAAAGCATGAAATCTTAAGTTCAGCTTGGTTGAATAGCCAATTATGTTCTATGAAGCAGCCGTGAATCATTCTCAGCTTCATCTCGGGACCAGATTGCGCTGCCCTGTCATGGGGCATCTCGTCAAATGACTGCACAGCCTATCGCATGCTTCACCCCTTTCATATAGACACCATGACGACAGAGGAGAGAGGAAAGCGTTCTCAACTCGGTAACGGATCACGCACGAGAGGTGGAAGCTGCACTGTGTAGAATCCTCTACCTTCACCCCAATTAGTCCCCTCCCCACAACAACAACACCCCCATACCCCCCATCCCCCCACACACACACACACACACACACAACTCTGTGGGATCACAGCGGCACAACCAACTAACACGAGCCAGGGCCAGGAAAACAAAGGCTTACCTCTGCCCTCAAAGTACCACTGAGCGATGAGCTAGAGGGATGATGAACGACTTACAATATCCTCTCTCAGTCCCTGGCAATCTTCGGTCTGGATTCTCAGGGGTTCAATTCCAACAGAGCTCGGCGATTCTTCAAAAGACACATCTCTCTCTCCTCTCTTCTCTCTCCTGACCTGATGGAAGTAATCATCTTCTGTATTAACTCTTAATGGAAACCCCCAAAAAAAAAGAGCTTTCTGAGTCACCAAAATACAGCAGACCACTGCTTTCCTACTTTCATTCTTGTTTTGTGTTACTGGGTCCTGCCTCTTCAAGTAAATCCAGTGTTATTGCATCCTGTTTGGATCTGAGAGAGGTCCTACCTGCATGAAGACCATTGACTTTGCTAACATCTAGGGTTCCTCCAAAGAATGTTGCAGGGGCGTCGTTTAGCATACTCATCTCTTCCCTGTTAAGATTGTGTCATCAAAGCCACATAAACCTGACTTGTTCTATGGAGAAATTGAACAATTAAATTTGATGAATAGCAATTATAAAATATATAATAGCCTTATTAGTGACAAATAGTGTACATTCTATTATATTTTGCTCTTATTTGCAGAGCAGTACAAGTATTAGTGTGGATTATTTTGTCTTGCAGCACATACTGTATTAACATGAACAATAAATAAAGATCACAGAAACTGGTTTTGACTGATATTTTATTTTCTGCATTCCTCCAGATCTATGCCCTTTCTGTTTGGCTCTAGCAAATGAAGTGAAACTTCGTTTAAATAATACTTTCAAACTGTTTTCTCAAGAGCTTGCTGAAATTTCAAAGTAGATTCATTAATTACTTCAGGTCAATCAGATTTAATTACATGCACTCTTATTCATGCAGTCAGAAAGTGATGCTTGAAACTCATTTCTCTTTCAAATGAAACCTATTTCACAGACACTCTGGTGAATATTACATGAACTAGTGGGTTTTTTTTCTCTGTTTTTTTTTTTTTAAATACTCTAACAGGCAGGAGCAGGGAGGGGTGATAGAATAGTTCATGGCTCTGACTGGAAAAGTAATGTCCTCTGATTTTCTCAGTGCGTTTATGAGCAGGACAGTTTCATCACCTGTGTAAATATACTCAGGCACATGAACATACTCCCAGGCATATACAGGAAATGTAGTCTGTGGGAGTAAGAAAATTACTTCAATCACTTTACAATGTTTTAAAAAATAAAGTTTTTAAATTATATGCATACTTTTATTGGAATATCAATTTTCACACTTTCGACATACATCAGTCCAGTTCATTTGCAAGCCTTTTCGTGGATTTTTTTCTTGCGTGAAAGAACCAGAGCTGTTCTAAAAAAAAGTGCATGTATCAATAATTCAAGACGTACAACAATATACCAAACATACGATATGCACAGCACACCAAACAGTGCATGTATGTCATAATGTATGCCATAATTAACATCAAATGCATACATCAAAGAGGAGGGCGTGATGTGTTGACTGAAATGAAAGCATGTAAGTGCTGAGTCTGATTCATACAATGGATTGTGATACTAATGTAACACATGACAGATGTTACAGCTCTGGTTTCGCAATTAAGTTGAGGATCAGGAACAGTGCATGTATGTGTGGAAATAACAAGAGTTTGGCATTTCGATTGCGCCCACATACCAGAATTTTCCGGAATAGTCTCTTCATTGTGCTCTAGTGAGTGTCACGATTCTGCTCACCCAGTCAAATGAAGGCTTTTAGGGGCTGTTTTCTGCAGGCTATGTGTCGCACCTCCAAGCTAGCTGTCTGCACCAATAGTCCTCACAACACACTGGCACGTTATATTCCCTTCTTTCTGAGACTGACAGATGACTGCTGATGTTTTTATTTATTTATTTATTTATTTATATGCTTAAATTCCTGTCAGTCTTTGTGGCATTGGCATACGATTAAAGAGTTAATCACACTAAATAATCACATAATAATGTTTTCTATCCACCCAGGAACTGCAGATACAAATTATCTCAATAGATAACCAAGGTACAGTTGAGTTGTAAACTGGACCCTGTCAAGTAAATGAAATAAAATGCATTTTAATATCATGACATCTGTGGGTGAGTTGGCGGAATTGCATACACTCTGATAAAGATAATTATTTGGTATCTGACAGGCTTATTAATTTACATTTGTGCTAGTACACTGTGTGCATCAAAGTGGACTTTGCGTTTATTCAGAGTATGACAGAAAACAAGACAGAGAGTGTCCTCTAGTGAAATAAAACGGAAGTGCAGAAATAACCTTAGGCTGCAGAGATGATACACAACACAAGGATAATTGAAATTCGGAAACTGCTCACCAAGAGGGTTGATGAACTTGCAGTCGCCAGGTTTTCAGAATCAACCAGTTTTCTTGGGGAGAAGAACAAGACACAAGTGGACTATTCATGTGTTGTGTCCGTTCACTTTTAACTGTGTTGACAGTATAGTGACTGTTAAGTCAATTTAGTGTAGCCTACTGTGTTGTGCAAAATGTGCTTCTCATCATTCATAGTGTTATTTTATCAGCACAACTTCAACCTTTTAAAAAAGTCAGTAAATAAACAGTTACTGGCTCTATCGGAGGGTTACTGACCAATCGTCTGGTCGAAAGGTTTTTACAAGCAATATATCCTGCCAAGAAAAATAAGGGAATACGCTTTCCCAGCAGGGCCAGTAGGGGGCAGTCTTGAAACAGGTTTTGAGTTGCACCTGTAGATGTCTGTGTATGTGTACGGCTGATCAGAAAAAGCACTTTATGTAAAGTTCTAGCAGTTCATTTGGAAACCGTTGATCTTTTGAAAGTACAATAATTAGTTGTTATAGGTTCCTACTGCACGGTATCCTATATTTACTGACTGCAAGCTCAGTGGCTCGCTGGAACTCAATTTCCCACAATCCCATACATGCAATTCGAGTTCGCAAAGTTCAAGCGACGGTTCAAGGTTGGTCTAACAGCAAGGAAAAACCACAAGAAAAAGTGGGTGTGCTGGCGCTGTGGTCATGCTTTGTGGGTTTTTATTGGAGCTGAAATACAGCCCGGTCTGCTTCACGGTCACTTCATACGACACAGTTACAAGTGTCACACTGAAGTTTATGCAATGGCTGGACGCAGCAGGGTTGTGAGTTTACTCAGACAGCTTGAAAAAGCAGCGTAAGTCGCTTAAAGGCAGTCAAATCTAATCAACGTTCTTGCACACGACAAGTTGTTATTGCTAAATACTCTGCAAACTAAGAGCTTTTAACGCATTATGTATCGTATCGTGATCGGTGTTATTTGCTGAGAGATAAAACTTGCTAGCAGGCTACTCTCTGAATGTGCTGCATGGTGACCTTTGGTTTTTCATTCGTTTTTATGCGGTTTCGTCTTCATATTTACCAGACCAAACTTTGCAAAAGGAACGCGTACAGTACTCTCTCATGTTATGGTTTCAGGTGCAGCTGCCCTGCCCATTCGCAAACGTATCACCAAGGTACAGTGTTTTAGACCACGTTGATATTCTGTCTTCCGATAACTGATAAGGTACCTCGTAACTTGTAAAAGTGTTGTTACATTGTAGACTGCACTAATTGTTAATCAATATTTTTGCTAGGTTCGGGACATGCCTGCGACAGAGCAACTGACTATGCGTTTGAGGTATTTGGTTGAAATTTGAATTATAAATGTACTAAACATACATTTATATAATTGATGCATTTATTTAATGTCCCTGTATTTTACTTACTCCCGTATACCTTTCTTTTCAGATGGCCTGCTCAAACATTAGATATGGAGAAGGCGTTACCAAAGAAATTGGCATGGTAAACCTGTTTTATTCATTTATCTACATCACTCCGTTACGTTTATCAAAGGAATATGATATGAATATGAAAAAGTAGCTTAAACAATATCAGCATTTGTGAATGTGTTAATTTCCAAAGCTGTTGGAATAAAACCAGAATATACTGAATTAAACTGCATTCACAATTGGGCAGGACATAATTTCACTTGTTCAACTGCAGTTCAGATTGGCATACGCACACACTGTGGCATAGTGGTAAATGAGTAGGTGGGTACACTGGAACCCCAAAAGGACCATATGTATTCATTGTGAGAAAGCTAATAGTTGGGAATTCTGCAACTTCAAAGTCCATATTTACTAATTACATTACTTTGGAGGCATTTGTTAGACGCTCTTATCTAGAGCAACTTACAGGGCAAAGTGCATATGAATGGTATAAAAAGTGCAAAGATAACCCTAGAGAGGGGTAAAGTCCCAAGTGCCAAAGGTGACAGAATAGATAACGGTAATAAAGTTAATAGGTGGGTGTACTGTACATCCTCAGTGATGTAGGGAAGTATACTCTGTATATGTATGTGTATACCCTCAGCTACACCAATGTGTGTATATACATAAACACCCGCATCAAACACTTCTGACAGTCAGTCACAGTTCTGTTACTGTGGCAACCATTGTGACTGCAGGATCTCCAGAATCTGGGAGCCCGGAATGTTTGCCTGATGACGGACAAGAACCTGTCCCGCCTCCCTCCTGTCCGAGCTGTGCTGGAGTCCATGTCAAAGCATGGAGTCACCTACAAGTGCTACGACAACGTGCGGGTAGAGCCCACAGACACCAGGTCAGCCTACTATGACATCATATTCAGCCTACTATGACATCATATCCCATGACATTACTTTACTGGCACTGGGCAGATACTCTGGTTCAAAGTTCATTGTGTCCATCAGGAAGACAAAACCACAGGAGTTCCACAGTGAAGGCAAAATAAGCCTGCTGTTAACCATTGTCTACACAAACTGCACATCATTCTAGTTTGAAGGGTCTTTCTGTAATGAATATTCATGAGAATGGGTGTGGCCAGTGATTTTGCCAGTTGTCATTGGCTGCTCTACTTTTGGTCTCACCTCTCCAGAGCATCCTGAAACTTTAATACGAGGGATGAAAGGTTCGGTTATCGTCCTAAAAAACCTCCCATTAACAAAGGTGGGCTGTCCCAGGATAAGGACATCGATAGCTGTAGAGCTGACCGCCTACGCCTCTCTCTGTTTTACTGTCACAGTTTTAAGGAGGCCATAGCCTTTGCCAAAGCTGGAGAGTTTGACGCTTACGTCGCCGTGGGCGGGGGCTCCGTGATTGACACCTGCAAAGCGGCCAATCTCTATGCCTGCCACCCGGAGGCAGACTTCCTGGACTTTGTGAACGCTCCCATAGGAAAAGGAAAGCCAATTACCAGATCTCTGTTGCCACTGATTGCAGGTACCGAGAACCGACACCTGTTCCCTCTCATCGGGGGATCAGCATTCCACCCGTGTTCTTTGATTAGATCACCATGGCGATCCGGTTAAGCCCTCACCCAATTTTATGGACCTTCGGCTTAGTCTTTTACAAGGGTGTCAGACTCAAGACCAGTGGAGCAACAGTGCAGCAAGGGTTTTTACATTTTTCTGTCAGTCAGCCACTAAGTTAAGCCTCGTTAAACAATGTGCATGGACTGTTAGGTCGATCGATAACTTTCAGTTAGTCATATTAGTGCTGGAACACAGAAACAAGGAGATAGTGTTGCTGTTCCAGGACTGGAGTCTGACACAACTGATGTAGTTGGGATGCCAATGAGATTTTTAGGTCAGGGAAGAGCAGACAAGCAGTTTGATGCCCCAGCTACTCAGTCTGCACAGATACAAATCAAATGCATTTTACTTGACAGTTGTATTGATTTTTTTTTGTTATGGTGTGGTGTTATAGTTATCTGTGCTACCCTTCCAAATTGATAATTCTGTACAATATCATTGATATCATATAGCAGGGATGTCCAGACCTGGTCCCTGTTTTCACTTTAAATTCAGCATCCAACTCAGACCGAGAAATCATATTCAGTGAGTTAACTGTGTAATCAATGGTGCTAACTGATCGATTAGCTTCTGAGTCAGACCAAAAAAACAACATCCTGTAAGCTCTCTCCAAGACCAGGTTTGGCCATCCTTGTCATGCAGATTGCACAATGGTTTGGGTAGAGTTGAACAGGGCAGTTGTCTGCAGTCTTGATTAATGTCAGTAACGTCTCGATTCTCTCTCCTCCAATTACCCATCATCCACCAGTGCCAACCACAGCAGGCACAGGAAGTGAAACTACTGGAGTCGCCATTTTTGACCTTGAAGCTTTGAAAGCAAAAACCGGTGCGTAAAATACCCCATGGCTGTCTGGAATCCACGCTGACTCTTAAATATGCGTGCGTGTCAAGTAACCTCTCCATAATCTGCGCTCGAGCGTCATCTTTATGTTAGCATAAATGTACAGTACCATGTAATAATATGCTATATATGCTCGAATATTGGCCTGTATGTCAAATACCTGCCAATTTTGCCTCTATTTCAATAATTGTACTCTTTTGGCAGTAATGCAGTATTGCAGTTAGTGAACTTGGGTTTGTTTCTTGGAGATTGCAGGTTTGATTCCCAAGTGGGGAAGTGCCATTGCACAAATAAGCAAGTTGTCTGAAATTGTTTCTGGATAAATAAAGGATTTCATTTTTGGATCATAAGAATGATCAATAATAATAACAATCATAAAACTTAACAATCATAATTGTAATGCAATATCCATTAGAAGTTAATAAGTTTCAAAATCATGAGCAGTCCTGTAATGCTAAATGACTTAATATGTTATGTCTGTCTGTCTGTCTGTGTTTCTGTCCAATGCCCAGGCATCGCCAGTCAGGGCCATCCGGCCAATGCTGGGCATGGTGGACCCCCTCCACACTCTGCATATGCCCCAGAGAGTGGCTGCCAACAGCGGCTTTGACGTCCTGTGGTACGGCCCCCCCTCTCCCCCACTTCACCTGCCAATTTGCATCCAATTTTAATAGCTTTTCCCCGCTCACCTATCACTTTGGACTGTCCAGTCGTGATGGGCGAATAAGGAGCTGTGACAGCAGAAATGGGAGGAGCTGCTGTCATTCAGTGACTTGTGTCAGCCAATCAAAAAGGGTTTGCTGTTTATAACAAAATGCAATGACTGGCTCAAATCAGTGAGTCATCACATTACATAATTAGATTACAGATTAGGTTAAATAACATTACTGCAGGTTCAGAGAGATTGATGCAGTGTGAGAGCATATGTGCGTCCACATGTGTGGACTATCAACATTCCCAGACCAGCATGTTTATATGTGACGTCCCAGAAGCTCCAATGCTAATTAACTATGCTAATCCAAGCCAAAGACTGAGAGCCTAGTGGACGTCTCTCATTAGCATGTGTTATCCCCCCCCACCTCACAGCCACGCCCTGGAGTCCTTCACAGCCCTGCCCTACACCATGCGGAGCCCCTGCCCCCCAACCCCATCAACCGCCCTGCCTACCAGGGCAGCAACCCCGTCAGCGACGTCTGGTCCCGGCACGCCCTCCACATCGTCGCCAAGTTCATGAAAAGGTGCGAAACCCCTCTACCTGGTTTTCCTCCACACCACATTATCAGTTATGTTCTGAATTTAGCCGTAACTAAAATGAACACCGCCCCCAGCGGCAGCGGCCGTTTACAGGAGTGAGGCTCTCCCATAGTGGGAGGGGTGTCGCTACAGTCAAAGCAGTCCCAGACCTGTTTAAACCAATCAAAAAACGATTGTTTTCCTCAGAAAAATACAATGATTCCTCCAAATTAAAGAGCGTATTGTAGTACCTCCCTCTCTGGGTGTCCTGAAGACTCACTCTCTCATCACTGTTCAGCAGATGGATATATAGAGAGATATATAGATAGCTATATTAAAGTTAATTGGAAAAGGTATCCCCGCCTCCTGTTTATTCACTGTCCTCTTACCCTAAATGAAACATCGGCCTGGATTAGGTGATTAAATAAGCACAGATCAACAGGATTAAAAAGTACAGGGAGCCTAAATTCAGTCTCCCTTTGCTCCCTCCCTCTCTTCTCAGCCTTTCTTTTTCTCTCTCTCGTTCCTCCTCCTCTTTTCTCACGCCAGCTGCTTGATTTAATGGGTAATGTAAGTGTTTTGCTGGCTGGGTAGCTGCATGTTGAGTTGGGCACGGAGTTGAATTGCTCTGTGAAATGGGTGTAAGATAATAAGCACATAGTTGAAAAGGATGTTGATGGCACTCTCACTTCTGAGTTCAACCCCCCAATGATGTCACCCCGCCCACCCCCAAATCTTCCTACCCCTCCACAGGGCCGTGAGGGACCCTGAAGATTTGGAAGCCCGGTCCAGCATGCACCTGGCCAGCGTCTTTGCCGGGATCGGATTCGGGAATGCTGGAGTCCACCTGTGGTAAAATTCCAAAAAGACAAAAAAAAAAAAAAAAAACATTGCCTGCTATATCAGGATAATCATCTCCAAGGAAAATAACGATATTTAAGCACAACAATGCTGAGCAAGTTTGTCATACTCAAGTACTGGAGGACTAATTATTATAAATCTAATTATTGACTCATTTTTAATCATTAAACAAGGTTTGTGGAAGTAAAAGAAGCACCGACACTTTCACTTTTTATTTATTTTTTTGTTCTTACACCCAGCCATGGAATGTCTTATCCCATTGCCGGAAATGTGAAGACCTTCAAAGCCAAGGAGTACAACGTGGACCATCCCATCGTGGTGTGCCATTGTTTTGTGTTGCTGTGATTGTTCCTGTGACATAACCCAAAGCAAAGCTAGCCCATTACGTTACATTTCAGTTATTTAGCTGACACTTTTACACAAAGTGACTTATAGTTGATTAGACTAACCGGGGGCAGTCTACCCCAGGAGTTAAGGGCCTTTCTCCAGGTTTCACCAGAACCTGTTGATTAACCTGTCAAGCACTTGAAATGATTAAGTAACAAATGAATCAGTATGCCCATAAGAAGCCTTAAAATAAAACTACGTATGGCCTCATGTCTTTGGCAGGGAGTTTAAATACACTGTTGGATTTTAAGATGATTGCTTGGAGGTGTGATTTCTGAGTTTTGTCCCCCCTCCCTCTTCCCCATCCCAGCCACACGGCCTGTCGGTGGTCTTGACCTCCCCGGCCGTTTTCACCTTCACTGCCACCATGTGCCCAGAGCGCCATCTGGAGGCTGCCCAGATACTGGGTAAGCTGCACACCTGTCCTGCAGGTCCACTGCTTCTGTGTGTAATTGGGGTTTCCTTTCAGTTTTCAGTCGAATTAGGCCCTGAAAACAACCCCCTCTGACTTTAGAACATGGGTTTTAAATCATATATGAGAAGGGCCAGGATTTATTGAGGGTATGGGCTTTGTTGTAGTCCAGTGACAAATTGAACCTGATCCACCTAATCAACAAAACATGGTGTCCATTCAAGACTGTGATTAACAGAATCAGGTATTCTAAAGCTTTGGCTGCAAGAGGGCCTGACACCATACTTGGATATGATTGGAAACCCCTGTCAGAAGGGGTGATGAGATTGGTCAGCCGGTGTATGACCTCCCCCTGACCCTTGACCTCTACTTCATAATGACAGACCCGTCTCCCCATCTCTCCTCAGGGGCGGATGTGAGCAACGCTAAGAATGAAGATGCCGGGCTGGTGCTGGCAGACGCCTTGCGTCAGTTCCTGTATGACCTGGAAGTAGATGATGGGTTGAGCGCCATTGGCTACACCAAAGAGGACATACCCGCGCTGGTGAAAGGAACCCTCCCTCAGGCAAGGCACCCCCTCACCCTACATCCTCAGCCTCAAAGCTGGGTTGGGTTTCTTGCCTTGGCTTCCTGAACCCTGATTGGTTTCTGAGAATTCCTGAGGGTGGATTTGATTGGTTAATTAGCAAAGCACATCTACAGAAGTCGGACAGGGTTATACCAGATCAGAGTAAGAAGTTATAAAGTTATGAGACAGAAAAGTTGCACTAACTGGTGCTAGTCTCAGTCTTCAGTCTGATGTCTGGGGTAGTCAAATGATGTTTATAGCGAACAGGCATGTGAAAATGTGTGACTTGGTCCATTTTTAAAGTAGGTTTATGTTACGATCCAGAGGAAACAGGCTTCAGTACTGGAGGGCTAAAGTGGCAGCTGGTTTTCATATGTTTCGGCACTCAAGTTATTAACTGAAGTCACTGATTGGTTAAAGAATCCACGCACCTTGTTTCCAAGACCTAAACTGGTTATTGTTTGAATAGAAACCACAACATTTACTTCCCTCCAGGAGTTCATGACTCCTTTTATACAGTGGATTTGCTAAGCTGTATCCAGTTTTCTGTGACATTTAGTGGTGATTTTGCTTCATGCTTCTCTCTCCTTACCTTTGCAGGAAAGGGTGACTAAATTGTCCCCTAGGTCACACACTGAGGAGGACCTGGCCCACCTGTTTGAAGCATCTATGAGACTGTACTGAGCACTACCACACCGCTATTGGCTGTCCTTGGTCATGTGTCCCTTCTCCAACCCACTTGAAAAAAATGCTGCAACATTTTCCAGGGTTTAAAAAAAAAAAAAATCACAGTATCTGTAGAGCTGCAGTTTTTTCCCCAGACACACTGTAGAGTTAACCCCTGTGACCTGTCACACAGCAACAGCTTCAAAATGAACCTGTCCTCCAAAAAGCAGGTGACAGACTTCACACTGCTACATGTAAACACTTTGCAATGTACTCAGTCAGATAGTTGCCTTCTGTCTTTCCCTCTCTCCCTCCCCCACTCTTTTTCTCCCTCTGTTTCTCTCTCCCCCTCTTTCCATACAGCATGACAGCATGCCCTTTAGCCCCTCCCCCTTTCCTTCTCCCTCTCCTTGTCATCAATGATACAGCGAGCTACTCGCATGCAGTTGAGATTGACCTTGTGGCGGCCGTTCCGTTTCCGTCAGTTCACAAACTGCTGTCCTGCACTCTCACGTTTTCTCACAAACCTCCTAACTTCATATTTCTATTTAGCTGACTAGAACAAACTAACTGGTGACATTAGGGGTAAATCATGGTCAGAGAATAGAAACACAGCATACTATGAGATCCACAGCCAGGCTTCATGAACCAGTAACCTCACCTTTAATCCAAGGAGTTGTTCTCAAGCCTTTTTTCATTCGGATTGTTTGATTGTCAGGTATATTATATGTATAATCAAGTGGCAAAAATATATAATATAATCGTTATTGCAAATCAAAAAAAACCCTCCCTGATTCAAGTGGGTCAGCATGATTAGAAAAAAACCCTGCACTCTTGCAGGCTGCTACAGTAAAACGTGTTTTTAATGCATTGTTTAATGCAGCAGATGCTGTCTTCTTATTGGCTGCTGCTTCCTACTTAAAGGAGACTCACTTGCCTCATGCTCTAATCGTTCTACCTCATGCTTTTCTTGATGAATAGCAGTCAGCATGCCAACGTTTTTTCTTTTCCTTTTGCCTTTTCAGTGCACGGTTTTTAACATTTTGTTGTTTTTTTTGTGGCAGTTATCGTCTGCTGCACCACATTATATGTCAGGTATATTAAATGTGTGATTCTTTATAAGCTTAATGATTAATGATTGGTGGTAGTCACAAACAGCGAGTAACCTGTTTCAGTCAATCATCTCAATCAATAAATCTTTTAATTTCATGTCGCTCTCAGTCATTTTGGAACTTTCAATGCTACAAACCACATCTGTTCCCAAGGGGTTCAGATCCTCAAGGTTGGACTGCAGGGCTGCAGGTTTTAATCCCTTTGGGGATGCTGCTGTTGCACACTTGAGCAAATCACCTCATTAAATGGCCAACTGAATCAGCTGTAAGCTGTGTTACCATGGATAAACTGTGGAATGTTCAGATATATTGATGGGATGTCATGTCAGTACTGTGTGTGTGTGTGTGTGTGTGTGTGTGTGTGTGTGTGTGTGTGTGTGTGTGTGTGTGTGTGTGTGTGTGTGCATGAGCATTCATGCAGTATTTGAACCCTACAAGTCATACCAGGGACCTGATTAAAATATCTGTTTAGGGCCTGTCACCTTTAATCTGCGAGAGCCTGTGTTATGTAGCTGCCCTGCTAAAGTGTGTCTCCATGTTCCAGTTCTGCTGAGTAAGAATAGTCCGAGCTGTGAGTACAGGACTGGCTTTCACAGAAGTATGGATTCTTTAAGCTGGTTTCTCAGGATTACGGGACGATACCTCTTATGTAAAGACAGGACTTAAGGACTAAGAATGTATGATGGTACCTGACTGCGTTTGAGTGGCTTATCTCTTGGCAGCATGTAGTGTGAACAGAATGGCCAAGAGACCATTGAGAGAGAGGGAGAGCGAGAGAGGAGGCAGTGCTGGAAATAGATGGCTTCACTGATTTTGGAAAGATGCACAGTTTGTGTTAAAATGTGTGAGTGTGCGTGCATGAGTGTGCGTTAGAATGTCTGCAAGTATGTCAGAGTGTCTTTGTGTGTTCACGGGTATCTGTGCATGTGTTTGAATATGCAAGTATGTATGAGTGTTTTGTATACTTGTGTGTGTTCATGTGTATAGGGTCTGTGCAAGGATGTGTGTGTGTGAGGTACAGAGTGTGTGGAACTGTATGTTTTTGCCTGTTTTTGAGTTTAGCTGCAAGTTTGTGTGTCAGAGAAAGAGTTTGTGTGTTTGTGTGTGCATGTTTTTGATACATGCACACCTGCATGAGTGTGAGAGAGTGTATCTGGGACTGTGCTCATGTGTGTTTGGAGTTATACATGCCTGAGATGTTTCAATACTCTCAATAATAATATTTCATAAATAACAGAGAGTTCTAAACCTGGATTTCCTGAACAGCTTCTGTCCCACTGGTCTCCATCATCTGCTTTTCGTCTTTACAGGGGCATGCAAGTCATGCTCCCTTCATCTCCTCATGTATCGCCATGGAGATATCCGGCTCCTTGGCAGCGCTTCTACCATGCCCAGGGCCTGCTAACACGCTTCGCTAACTCACCCAGCGCCGCACCCCCGCCCTCCACTGTGGACCAGATTAAACCCTGGCCTTTTCAGGCCTCCAAGAAACAGATGAAATCCGGGCCAGATCCAGGCCAGATGCTGTGTAAATACCCCATAAATACACCATCTTGGCCAGGTTCACGCCTCTTCCCCGCACCGCTAATCTCAACATCATACATTTCCAACTGAATCTTTGCACCGCATCGTTGCCTGAGTCTCAGTGAACCCAGAACTGCATTACGGTGAAAGTCAGGCCAGACCTTTCAATGGAATCACCTGTTTTTACCTGTATCACCTGTTTGCCCTGCCCTGTATCACCCTGCTGGTGGACGGCAGCCAGACACAGGTTAACCTCTACCAGGGTGTTCTGTTCAAGCTCAACGTAGCAGTGAATATATTATCCAAATTAATTAATTTATTGGTGAATCTGAAGCCCTTTCCTATTTTCCATTCAATTTGAATCAGATTTCATGATTTTGTTTTGTTTGCTTTTCTTCACATTTATTTTTGGTCATATTTGCCCTTTTCAATGCAGCAGCAGTACCCATCACCAGTTGAATAATTATGCTGATCTCATGCGCAGAAGTTTGAGGATAGGGGATGTTTTCAGGATGAAAATGTGGATTGGAGGGGCAGGTGGGTGACTTGGTTTGCCTTTCGCTCCCTGCATGAAATTTATCCCCATTGTCCACAAATGCACAGTTTTATCCACATAACAGATGAGAAAAAGAGCTGCTCACTTATAGTGACTCTCAGAGATGTTTGTAGACTTTAAGCACGACTAGGGCACAGGCCCCCAGCACCCACATCCTCACACTTGCAATTTATGATATATTTTTAAAAACTGTTTTTTTTCATGGTCATCTACTGGGGCACGTGCCCCAGTAAATAGGGTCTGGTGATGCCCCTAGTGATTCACGCCACAGCTCATTTGCACCTGCAGTATGTACCTCATGTATAGGTTATGAATAGATAAAATATCTACTGCATAGTAGGACAGAGCAACAATTAAATTTAAAGTTAGCTAACAAATGTTCTGCAATGATTTCAGCCGGAAAATGAGCTGGAAATCAGATCCCTGAAAATTGGGCAACACACGGATGGATATTTATACACAACGTGAAATAAACAAAGATAAGAAGCATCATGGATCAACACGTATACCAGGCCCAATCCTGATTGGCCATTTCAACATGGAACTGAGGCAATTGAATCAGATGTTTTGGAGCCACGTTGAGATTACGAAAGCATCGAGAAAAGAGCTGTTAAATCCTGCAGACTTCTTGCCAATATCTATGAAGAAACCTGCAAACTAAACTCTCTAAGATGTGTGGTAATGCCTTGCCTTACGTAATTCAATTCCTGGACAGAAGTCATAGGTGAGAAAATAAGAGCCAGGTTTGGAAAAGTTTGGTTAAGTAAATTTTGAAATAAATCAATAACTCAAGCATCCATTAGTAATGTGGCTTAGTGGGTAAAATATCATAAAACATGTTATTGTTCTTCTAACCTTAATTTATGCATTATGACTAATGTAAATTAGTTTTTGAATATTTCTGACTGAGCTATTATAACAATATAGCTATATATAATTGACCATCAATGATCATTTGAAATGAACTGCAGCTGTTTGTGGGTTCAAAGCTGTAAAACAGTAACTCAGGCAAACTTTTCGTTCAGCCTCTTAGAAAAATAAGACAAACTATTTTTGACATTTTCAATAATGTTGTGGACTTATTGTTCAAAAAACATACTGGGTGTTGGTCAGAGTGACCCAGCTACTTTTGTTGAGTGTCTCGGGGACAGACAAAACAGTGTGGTGGATTTAATTTTTTTAAAAATTTTGTTAGACACACACATAGTGAGGTTTATCTCACTAGCTCACCGCAGGCTGGAGTTACCTCATCACAAAAAGTAATTTGGACTTGACGCATTTGCAGTTTGTAATCTGCCCTGGGACTGCAAATTATGTCATGGCTAAATCTGACAGTTATTTGTGTAGTGATGACGCATGTGTTGAATAAATGAAAATAAATAAATAAAACAGGAAGTCCATCAGTCCCCCCGATCAATTGGCTTTCTGTACGTGACTGACCTTGGGGTGCGTCTCTGCCCAGTGGTCTCTATGCAGACCATGATATAATAGGCTCACTGCTGTTGTTGTGATAATTTTTTTTTTTTTAACCATTGATTTTTTTTTTCTGTCATGAGATAAGCTGTGGTTGACCCTTTGAGCACTGGCAATAGTGTGAAAGCAGAAGGAGTCAAATGGGTCACAGTAGCATTGACGGGGGGGGACATGTTAGCGTCACCCTGTATTGACTGGTGCAGGATTCAGGCACCAGCTCTGCGTGTGGGTAGTTGATGGTCACTGAGCAATGTCTCTGCTGCTGCAGGTTTATATATAGCATGATGGCGATTTGTCATTTGGTTAATGAGGCAGGAGAACTGAAATAGTCTGGAAGATGTCGGCCAATTCGAAGAAGGAATATAATTGAATCTTGGCATTAGACTGTGTGTGTGTGTGTGTGTGTGTGTGCATTTGTAAGTGAGCGAGGAGAAAAAGAGATGGTTGTGTGTGTGTGTGTGTCTGCGAGAGAGGGAATGAGAAGAAAAAGGGTGTGTGTGTGTGTGTGTGTGTGCGTGTGTGAAACAGAGAGAGAAATTGAAAGCAAGGAGAAAGTGTGTGTGTGTGTGTGTGTGTGAGAGAGAGAGAGAGAAGGAGAAGGAGGGAGGTGTGTGTGTGTGTGTGTGTGTGTGTGTGTGTGTGTTGTGTGTGAGAGAGGGAGGTGTGTGTGTGTTCGTGTGTGAGAGAGAGGGAGAGAGAGGGAGGTGTGTGTGTGTGTGTGTGTGTGTGTGAGGAGAGAGAGGGAGAGGGAGAGGGAGAGCTGCAGCGGATTAGCAGCACCTGCGTATTTAAGGCCAGACAGAGACAGCGCCGGACTGCCAGAGTCAGTGGAACTGAGCGGCCAGAGGAGGGGCAGGATGCAGCAGATCTACATGCAGAGCAATGAGCACTTTGAGGTCTTCACCACCGTCTTCTCTCCGCAAGGTGAGCTCCACCTGCTCCACCTGCTCCACCTGCACCACCTGCTCCACCTGCTCCACCTGCACCCCCTGCGCTGGGGGAGGGTGAATGCAGTGAGGTACATTCTGCAAACAATAAGAGAGGTACAGGTTAGCAGCAAGGTGGAAGGATGGAAAATAATGAAATCAGTTTATTACTTACTGTCCTTGTGCAGTTATGGTTTTCATCTCAGTGCAAAATTATTATTAAAAATATGCTTTTGTAATGTTTTCTGTTTGTAACACTGCATGCTTGTTTCATTATGCATTCTGTATTTGTATGTGACAAAATAGAAAATGCCAAAAAAATGTTGAATATAAATTTATCTTGTACCTTAAGGATTAGATTTGCAGGACAATTTGAGATGCTTTCTAATAACTGCACAAATCCTGCTGTTATCTTTGCAATTTAACACTTTGCAGAACATTATAATTTGTAGAACACTATAATGCTGTTATTTTTTCTCATGATGCAATTGTGTAAGAGAGAGCATAATTATAAAAAACATTGCAATGAATGAGGGCTAGATTCGCATTCCACTTTTAACTCAGATGGTCACTGAATGTGCTTATTTCTTAGTTTTCAGAAACTTAGTCTTAGTTACAATCAACCAATGAAACGCTGTTATTGTTTGCTTTGTGCTGCTTGAATATTGATAAGACTCTAAATGCTGATCTCTTTTGTCCTCAGTGTGTAGATCAAGAACAAGGCACAGGCATACAGAAGTAGAAAAGGTGAGCAACACATCTTATTTCTCAAACAGATTATATATAGTTGAAGCAATTATTTAGGACTAAAATCAGATCAGTCATTTATAATTAAATGTGGTGTATTATTTAAAACATTTAAAAACATTCAGGAACTGTATTCTTGGTTTTTACAAGATTGTTTTTTTTAAACCATTAATATTTTATTTAGTGAAGTTGAGCTGCTATATCCTTTGTAATGATGTGTGGGTCTCAAAACATAACTGGATTATGTGCCTGGCTCATTCATTTTTGCATTATATATTTATGAAGTAAAAATTGCTGTTGTATTTTTTTGTTGTTGTTATTCAGTTTGTGGAGGGGTTGGGGGTATCAACTGTTTTGAAACTACCTCTGGAAAAAGTACCTTTATGACAGTCGACAGAAAAGGCATTAGGTACAAGCACTGCACAAAATGCAGTTTTATCTGTGTTTTTTCTCCAACTGGAAGCCATCGCATCTGAACTACAGCATGCACAATATCCCCTTTGTGTAAAATTGTGTCAGGCATTTTTAGTGATTTCTGTGGCATTTTATTTTCGTTCACTGTTCTTGCCGGTTTGACTGTGAGGCAGATAAATTGCATTCAAATACAGATAAATATTTTTGTCAATGCTGCATTGTTGAGTTGGTTAAAAATGAGCTCAAATAAAGCCGAACCTATCCATTATTTACTGATCCAAACACATATATTTATCACAGGAAAGATGCAGAGACCAAATAAACAGGATGAATCAGATGAGACATGAATGCATTTTATGCAGAGAATCACAGAGACGTGCTGTGGTCAGTCAGTATGAGCTGAAGTGTGAACAAGGACCAATGTAGGACATTTTTAAGTACGTTCCGTTGGCAAGAGCGATGCTTTGACCAGATAATTTGGGAGAAGGACAGTCAGGGCTGATTTGGCAGGAAAGAGACTAAGACGTCAACAGCGAGATCGCTGGATCGATTCCCGGACAGGACATTGCCACTGCATCCGTGAGCAGGATACGTGACCTTACTTGCATCGGTAAAATATCCAGCTGCATAAATTGATTGCATGACAAAGTTTATGATGCTTAAAATGTCTGGTGGATTAGGGCATCTGCTAAGTGGCTAAGGGCATGCAATTTCATTGACATGATTTGTGATTGGAGCAAGTGATCTACCTCAACCAATCAAATGCTGTCTTTTTGCACTGGTAGGAGTGTATCCTGACAGAAATTCCTCACTGACACAGTGACACCAGATGAAGAATATGAGGGGATTAGTGTTCGCTGATGACAGTCGAGGGACAGTAATGTTGGGAGACAGTTTTGGTGAGCGGCACAGCGTATGAGACTGTGTATTAGAATAACAGAGGGATGTCGCCGCATCTGACCACAGCCAAATGGCGCCTCTTGATAACAATCCACCACCTGCCGTCTGCGGGACGCGGGGTTCCCCATTTCTATGTATGGTCCTCATTTCCTGGGGCTACCACACGCAAATGCATCCCCCAAAATGCATCTTAACTGCAAATGTCGGATCCATCTCTTCATCAGCATGGTTTGCTTTTTTTTTGGTATTTAACCTATTTACCAAAAGTAGAAACCACATGGAGTGGGTTGTAGAGGGCAAATGGAACTGGGTCTGAGACTGAGCCATGGGGCACACCAGGAAAAACAAAGATTCGATTAAACGCAGGCTGTGCAGGAAGCCAGATTACTGCTATCTGCACAGGAAAACACTGCTGATGGGCATCGTAAGCACAAATAGATAAGCACCAACAGTGGAAGAAAAGCTAAACATCCAACAGCACCTAAATGAGCTAAATCAGAAAAATGAACAAATTGAAGGTGACCATACCAATAAACACAGGTCTTTCCTAGCTACTGGGCATTGAATTAACAAGACTGGGTTTATGTACCCAGAGCTTGTAAATGTGATTTTGTTTGGGTATCATTTTTGATTTGATGATTTGGATGTGATATATAACTGAGCATGGTAGCAATATGCATATCTGAGCAGTTAGGGGTTGAAATAGCTTTGTTGAGCACCTGTTGCTAAGTGTAGTGTTTATTTGGGTGGGACAGAGAGAGAGAGAGAAAGAGAGAGAGAGAAGAGGAAGGAAGGAAGACTGGAGGACATCAAAGTATGACTCAGATAGAGGCTGAGAGTTGGTCATGTGGCAGGGGGAACATTTGTAGTCTTGGCCCCTCAGCACCAGGGGAGGCTGAATCACTGCAGAGCCGACCCAGTGACACAGAGCCCCTTTGGGGGTACGCTGAATCAGGTTATCCCCCTGCTTCAGGTGAGGCCTATACCCTGCTAACAGTGACCTGGCTTTCCCGCTACTGTGTCACTGGGAATATTTAGCTCTTCTTTATAGGATATTTTCTGGGGGATAAACCCCTGAAAGCCTGTGACACTTGGCAGACCTGCCTGTCTGTGGATTTGCGCATGAAGCTCAGTTAATTTGCTCATTCACAAAGCAAGAGCCACACCCTTTTTTTCTCTCCTTTTTAGCTCCGGGTTGCTAAGGTCAGCTTGCCAAGTGTACGACTCTACTTTTAGCTTTGCTCAGCACTCTTTCAGTCCCCCGTATAAAACCTACACAAAATCTGCACGTCAGAATATCTGCCTCTTTATTATCGCACTCCAGCTAAACCAGTCATAAATTGACCCCCCGACAAAGAATTATTTTCAGAATGCAGGACCTGCAGAGAATTGTATGTTTAAAATGGCAAAGATGTTTAGCTAGAAGATGAGAAATATGTACATATTTGAGCATATTTTGAGAATGCATTGTAGAATATCCATGTGTATTAGGACAGGTCACCAAAATAAATTTTGCTTTAACCCCTTCTCCTAGAAAAAAAAGAAGAAAAAAGTACAAATGGTATTTGCATTTGTAAATGTGCTTTATTAATCAAAAATGCAAAAAAAAATAAATAAAATAAGAAATGCCCTTTTTAGTATATCATCGTGATAAATAGCATCGAGAGAAACAAGCGTGGGGATCACTTCATTAGCTTCCTTGAAACTGTAAGCCTGTTTGTCCGTGCTTATTTAAACACTTAATCCAGTTCCTGTACCATTAAGGCAACCTGAGAATTATTAATGAGCTCTCATTAGAGCTCATTGAGAGAGTCGTTTTTAGAATGCACTGTTTTATTTTGCCTCTAAACCCTTGTGTTTTCATACTATATGTCTGTGCATATACTGTATAGTATCGCCCAGACTAACTTTGTCGACCACAACATTTTATTATCTCCTACGCATATGTACTTTATTCAAGTCGTCCATCTTGCAAATTTGTCGCGTTGTTTGCCTATTTGAGCTGCAGGAAAAATAAAGCTGTTCATTTACACCGGCCGTTTCTTTTTTATGTTTTATGTACTGATTTTTAATTGAAGTTGCAATTTGTATTTTGTCCTCTAGATGGTGGTAGCAGTCAACTACAGGCCTCACTGGCCAGACGAGCTCGAACTCCGGCACGGTGACGTAATCCACGTTCTCTTCAAAGAGGATGAATCGTGGTGGTTCGGCCGCAGGGAGAACGGGCAAGAAGGATACTTCCCAGCTACATACGTGACCAAATTAATTCAGGTCAGTGTTTTCTGTTACACCCTATGTATAATTTTGAATAAGGATAAGTTAAACAAAGAGATCACCTTGCAGAGTAAGTAAGACCATCAGACTAAAATCATAATATTATAAAACTCAGAATATTCATTGTTATCATTGTTTTCCTACTTTAAAAGCTTGAGCAAATGAATATTATTGCATTACATTTTAGGACCTACTTGGCAAATTCATTGAGAATCTGAAACTCAAGTGATGAATTACGTTTGACATGCCAATTTATTTCAGAACCAGTAGGGTGTAGGCAATGAACTTGTTGTGTAACCGTCAAAAAACAAACAAAGCGATCGTTTCTTCAGAACGCGGTGCTGGGTATTATTTAATACGTGCTCCTAGTCAGCCTCCAGTGACGTAAGCCCTGGAGGAAAGAGTGTCCAATCGGTTCGCACCAATTAAAGTCGCAGAACCCTTCGGATCCCGATGCCTGAATCTGGCTTTTGTCTCTTTCAGAACGATGAGCCCCCTAAAGTCTCCCCAAGCTCATTAAAGAGAGGTTCAGTCGAGGTCACTCCTGCCGAAGTGCTGAGAGGTTGTTCAGGGTGAGTCTACACTGCCCCCCCGGCCCCCACCCCAAACCCCAGCCCTGGCCAGGTGGCCCTACCTTGTTTGTGTCGTCCAAAGCTGAAACTAGATTAGAACAAGAGAGATTACACATCCAATCATGTTGTCTTTGTGCTGGCCTGAGAGCAGCATGCCTGCCCTCCATTCCTTAATTGGAACAGCGACCGTCCGCTGCCTCGTTAAACAAAACAAAGGCTTTTATCGGGCGAAATGTTTGAGGCAAAAAAAAGTGGAATTGGGTGTTACAGCAGAATGAATTAATAAAAGAGTCAAAAACTGTTGCTACTAGGGTTCTAGTCCATACATGCACAGGTTTATTCCAGAAAAAAATGTGTTTAAACATGTCTCTGAGATCAGTGGAAGGCTGCAGACAAGTCCTCTCATTAATACACTTGTCTTAGTCTCATTAGGGTGATAGCTTCTCATTTTGATATTTCTCATAAAGGTTTCTATGATTTTGTAGCAATACTTTTTGACTTTTGTGTAAGGAGAGGAAGCCGTACACTCAGACAACTTAATTTTTGTCTGTAATTTCAAACTTGGGTGTTTAATAACCATGGGGTTTGTTCAAAGAGTGTGCGGCTTTCTGTACTCCTGCCAACCATCTGAAACATGAACAAACACATTCCATTGCCTGGCACAGCAAGGACTATTAAAATGACTCCACTGGAGGTTTCTGGGTCTTCAAACTCTACTTTGATGTATTTTCACAAAGTTTTTTTTGTATTGTTTTCCTCAAAAAATATTTCCTAACTCTTTTGATTCCTGAATATAATAAGATTACATCCATGACAAATTGTACAAAGAAAAACAAAAACATGAAACCATAAAAAAAATACCATAGCCAAACACTACACCTACAGCACAGTTTAGATTCTAGGGCTTATACGGATACGATTTTATGAATGTTGGGCTTCTTGGGGGTTTTAACGGAGTCTGTTTTTATTCGTTTGCCCAGGGCCCAAAGCCTGAAGTCCCCCAGGTTGAAGAAAGAGAGTGCGTTGAGGGGGCTGGGCCAGGACACCTCTGTGAATCTGGCTGACCCCCCCGCCCATGCCTCCCCCAGCCTGTTCCACCGTATCCTGTCCCGCTCCCGGAGAAGGAGCTCCTGTCCCTCCGGCGACCTCAGCGGCACCATCAACGGGGCCTTCGTACCCGACTGAGCTGGCCTGTCGATGACATCAGTGGGGGCGGGGCAGGGGGCGGGGTAGGGGGAGGGGTCAGGCAGCCATGAAGGTGTGTTTGAGTGTGTATGTGTGAGGGAGGGTTTGGATGGGGAAAATAAACATAGCTGTTTTAAACGATGACAGCATAAAATCCGGGGGGGAAGGGGTGCATTCAGTGTAACGGAAAGGCTTTGTGGAACACTTCAGAGATGTAATGGTGTTTAACTGATTTCACCACTCACTGAGTCAAAGACTATGTGTATTGGTCCAGAGAAATTTAGAAATTTATCTGCGTAACTTAACCTACGGTACATGCCGAATCACTAGCAATATGGGGGAGCTATCTTACCAAGATATAGCTCAAAAGCATTAATTATATTCAGAATAAGTATATATAATCACATATATTACACAGATCATATTCTCATGACAAACAAAATGGCCCATGTCCTCTAGTGGAGTTAAGTGTTTAGTACTGTGACTACATTCATGAGACACTGCCAACAATTTTTACAACCTGACATGACAAAATCGCAAAATACCTTCACCATGTTGACATTCCCAAAATTAAAGATTAATACCAACTGTTTTAGGCAAATTGCCTATTTAGGCAAATTGCCCATCCACCAAAGCACTTGCAGAGTTTCAAAGTGCCGTGGCTTTTGAATGCACCCCTGTTGCTAACCCTGTCAGGTGATCTATTGGCTGTGGGGGGATCTATCGGCAGCTTCTAGGACTAACATCTTTATCTTTAATAATATTCAAATGTCTCAACCTCAGTGCCACTAACGGCCTCGTGTATGCTGGTTTTTACCCCAGCCTCTGCTGCTGATCAGAAAAATATCTACATTTTTTGCGGAATCAGTCCTTTTCGTTTACATATAATACATACAAAATGAAATTAGTTGTTTGTGATGTCTAACAAGTGTGGCTTGTATTCTGTGCTTTAATGCAGAGTTAAATGTGCATGGCTTAATGAGTAATTGGGCCAGTTGAGGAAGCAGTAACTAGCTGGACTGAAAACCTGAATACACACGGTTGTGTTACTGAGATTGAGACCGCAGTAATTAACTCAACAAAGGCTGTGCAAAAGCCTGCCCTTTTAGAAAGGTTTATTAAAATACGACGCTACATTATTGCTGTTTGATTTCTGAGCAGAGATTGGTCCTGTAACAAACGCCACTGCTGCACTTTAGCAAAAATTAATTTGCAATTTTTAGTGTATTTTTTTGTATGTGTGTGTGTGTGTGTGCTTAATATAGAAAAGCAAAGAGTCTGTTAATCCCAGCATACAGATTCTATTTAACTGAGCAAGTGAGGCAATATGTTATTTTTATTTGACAAACTTTTAACTGTTCTGTGTAATTTACATTTGTATTGCTGTATATATTGTGCTGTATGAATACTGTGAATCAATGTAACTTTTGATTAAAAAAAAAAGAAAAAAAAACCTGAAAAGTGTAAGTGCATTTTTTATTTCTGTCATCTCCACAACATAATTCTGTCTCATCTATCAGAAAATGCACTGTGTTGTGTTGTGAACAAACAAATTGAAACACCAATGTACAATCATGTGATCTGGGTTCAGGCCACAACCTGTGAGCAGAATGTTCCTAGCATAGCCTGCCTTTGTCTGGAATCCTGCAAGAGGAACATGACACTACTCTCCCACGTGAGAGAAGTTCCATTTCCTGAGACAGTGCAGAAAAGGGTATTCTAGAACACATGCACATGCGTGCATGCATGCACGCACCCTTCTTTTTCCTATCTCCCCATTGGATGGTTCC
Organism: Albula goreensis; assembly: GCA_022829145.1. Lineage (NCBI taxonomy): Eukaryota > Metazoa > Chordata > Actinopteri > Albuliformes > Albulidae > Albula > Albula goreensis. Next base: position 44,856,151 of record CM040743.1, on the reverse strand, counting down.
ATTTAGAATACTTTACTGGCATGAAATATCTCAGACGCATATTTCCAAATGTATCATGTTGTGCAACAGTTAAAAGGAATCCTTGATAATTATGATAATGCAACAAATTTCTGTCTCTCTCTTTGTTACTGGTTTTATAACCTTGTCCTGGTAGTAGGTTTCTCTTGCTTTTCTTTTTGTCTCAGCTCGCATAATACACATATCAATGTAGGTAAGGGTTGATATAGTACTGTGATAACAATATAAACTGGTGCTCACCTGTTACATCATAAGCCTGTTGAAATTCTGTTGGAGGAAATGTATTCAAGTACAATTCCACTAGAGGGTGCTATTGGGCTATATTTTACCTTTCCGGTTTTCGTCCCGTGACTAATTCCATTGGAACTTTCAGAATAAACTTTTCTTGTTTCCTGTTTTGCCAGTTTGTTTTGTGTGTAACGGGGAATGGCTGACGTGAATTAACATCACAGCGGCAATTCGGCTTTTATGAACGTTTACAAATAGTCATAAACACCGGAATTAAATCTAACGTTTATTCATTTTGCGAGCCACGACAGTAGAGGTCTGTAAGCAGCTGGCTGGCTAACGTTTGCTACTGGATGAATCCGAATGTCAACATCAGTAAATAAGTGAAGGTAAGTTTACATTCGTATTCGGCGTATTCTTTTTTTCTTGCAAGGACATATCTTGCCATAAATTGGATTGTGAAATTGAAGTGCGACGGTTTCAAGAAACAGTCACTGTTTAGCTACCCAACAAACTAGTAAGCAGATTCGTAGACTTTTAAAAACGCTCAATACATTGGTGCAATAACGATGAGATGCTTCTCAAACTGCTTTTTTCATCCGGTGATTTAACACGGGCTCGCACTAATCTACAGCAATCGCCCGTCAATTTTGTGTTGTTTGCTTTTGAAATTATGTATTTTATTATGATTGATGAACATACTCAGCTTGTTTACCATCGATCTGTGTGTGTGTGTGTGTGTGAGAGAGAGAGAGAGAGAGAGAGAGAGAGAGAGAGAGAGAGAGAGATAAGGATGTAATTCCACTCTAAAACAGATGTTTTTCGTCGTGGTCGCATGCCTCTCAAATATAATTAACGTATTAATATAATTTTGTTTAAGGTTTTGTGATGAAATTAGTGTAACGGTGTAAAGTGCCATAACACATTGATATGACCTTGTTTCTGTGCTGTACTCTTCCTCTAGTTTGTATTACACGTTGTTGGAGTGTAAACCAGACTTTCACTTTCATTGCTTTACCAAGCAATCATTCTTTTGTCTGAGTGGCATCACCCATAACATGCAGTATCTTGTGGTCCTTGCCAGATGGCATTTAAGGGAAGAATTGGCCCTCATTGGCTGGCATTCAAGGGGGAAATTGGCTCTAATTGGTGGGCACTTAAGAGAAGAATAGGCTTTCACTTCCTCATTGGTCAGTCTCATAATTGCTTTCTCCATTGTAGCAACAAGCAATCCACAATTGGGGATGTTCCCTGCTAATACCTCAATGATCAGCAAGGCCTGCATGACTTCAACTTTTGTAGGCAGGGCCGAACTTGAAGCACCTATTCAGAGCCGAAATTGGTTCTGGAAAACCTTTCCTGCACTATCAGATCTACTCTCTGAGATCTTCAGGCACCAATAAGATTACAGGCAAAAATCAGTGTGTTTTCTACAAGATCTGTTAGAGATTGAGTGTGTGACCGTAGGTAGCAAATACAGCCCACCTGATCCTGACCTCCAGGCCCTTTTAAAAGGTAAACGTGGATTCTCTTTGTTAATGGGAGTCTTTAGTAGAATTGGTAAGATGGCTGAGTCACACGATTGGTTTTGGTGTATTTTTTCTTCTCTACTCAAAGGATTGTTCTGAATTTTTTTTTTTGTCTTCAAACCACTTTTAACAGAAGTGGGGAAAAAAGCAGACAGTGACTTTTTTCCACATTAAAGAGAGAAATAGCCCAGTTTCCTAAAGTAGAGAAGTTGGAGCACACAGCTTGCCTTACTGAAAAAGTTCAGATCCGTGCAAATCTGGGTCCGCTAATTCTTTCATATAGCCTGCCTTACCGTAAAATTCATGCAGTTTACTGATTGACTTTTAAAAAGCTATACTTTCATCAGTGTTGATACCTTCAGTAGTCATATCTTATGTGCCCCTACATTTTAGTGACAACCATTTTCAGGAACTCTTCTGGAGAGTTTTCACACTTTACTGGCATCTTAAGAGTGAAAGGTATTTCAGACACATACCTCGCCCAGGTGTGGCTGTGTGTTAATACAGTGTCCGTGGTGTGTACAGTGTAATGTTGTGTAATGTCTTTGTACTGCAAAGCAGGCCCATGTCTCATTTTACATTAAGAACTTCAGCAGACACTCTTATCTGGATTACAGTTTTCATATTTTTTTAACAGTACCCATTATGCTTGTGGATATTTAGTAAAGCAATTCAGGTGATGTACCGAGCTCAAGGTTTCAGTTACTATTCTCTTTCATAAGGGAACTTGTTTTCTGTCCCCATTTTGGTATTGCTTTGTGCCTCTATGGTGAGGTGCTTCAGCAAATGGATGCACTGTGAACTCGATTAATGTGTTATTTGTGTTTGTATGTAGACTTATGTTTTAATGCGTTGTTGTCTGACTGTTTTGTCTTGGAATTGGCTGGGACAAATTCCTAAAACCTGACTTGGTATGACAGTGAAGTTTTGAATCTCAACACAACATTGACAGTAAATAAGTCGTATCCAAAACAGGGAATTAAATCTCCGACCATAGATTAAGCCGCCATATTAAGCCTTGAAGCAAGGTGTGTGGATTCAGTCACAGCCAATCAGCTATTATTATTATTATTATTATTATTATTATTATTATTACTTACATGAAACAATTAATTGCTTAAACATTGACATCCAGCAGAAGTTGTGGCCATCCAAGACTGGAGTTTGAGATCTCTGGTCAAAGGCCTGTTAAATATTTGGGTGTCTGGTTGCTTACCCCACTGAATCACTGTGAAGTCATGCCTTCCACGGTCTGGTTAGCATTCCTGACGGCCCATCAGAACGTACAGCCGGTGAGCGATTTCAAAGCGACGGCCCACACTTGGGAAATCCTGATACGATCTGTCCATTACCGTAGCGGGATAAAGCCAAACCAAAAACAAGACAGGAGCCTAGTTAGGCGTAACAAGCACGTGAAAGCGGTTTCAGGCACACCCAAGATGTGCACAGTCGCTCCACTGGGGGGGCCGCATTTGCGTGGTTTGTTGATGGATGTGAAGGATCAGGACAGCCTGATTTGACATTCAGATTTAGGAATTTCAGCCAAAACTCTTATCCAGACACGTGCAGCTCACACAGTTTACATTTCCGCTCACTGTCCTTTTATATGGCTGGATATTTTACTGAAGTAACTTCGTTGTTGACTACTTTTCTCAAGGCAACAGCAGCAGCGCCCTGACTGGGAATCAAATCCACTGTCTCTGAGTTGGAGGACCGGCACCTGAGCCGTTATACCACACTGCGGCCCAGTAACCCTCACCCTGTGGTTTTTTCGTGGGCGGGGTCGCAGACCCTCGTATTATAGCAGGGCATTTGGTCCATCTGGCCAGTCTTTGACCGTTGACACACTCAAAGTGGAGGGGGTGGGGGGAGAAGTAATGTCATTGCGCCCCAGTAACTCCTTCAGTCGGTCAGGCCCCTGCAATCTTCCTGTGTCTAGGCCTTTCCAGAGCCTCTCACTGTACCGCTGTCATAATGAGCTGTGTTTTTCCACTGGGGTAATGAATTCAGATAACACTTGTTGAGAGGGCCACTCTGAGAAGTGTTTTTTTTGTGTTTCAAGTGCCCGGGGCTTTGTGTTATAGAGAGCGCAGCTTCTCGTATGAATAGCATCTCCTCCAGTCCTAGACTGCACTGGGTCTGTTTATTGGAACCAGTGAGTGGAGGAGAAACAGAGTACTGGACCAGAAACCTACTGCCCGATCCGGACTAAACTGGACTCAACCGGACTCAACCGGACCAAACCGGATCCAAAGTAACTGCTACTCATGTTTTGGGTAGGTAGATGCAGGGGCATTGGGGGGTTCAGGAGGCAAGGGGGCAACCTTGACAGGGTTTCCCCATTTGCAAAAATAAAAGGGGTGGCATTTCCAGAATTAGCCGAAGGGGCATTGCATCTCTTTCCTATCTCTGGTAGTTCCTGCACCCTTTGTTTCATGGCTGTTGTGACAGAGGTTTTTACAGAACTCACTTCCTCATTTTCACTTTGCTGATGTACAGGATTTCACATGCAGCTGGTTGCAGGCGATCCTCCCGGCTGCTCTGTAAGTTCTCCAGTGCGCTTCCGTTTGTGTTTTTGCTGAAGTGTTTCCATATGCTGTCTGTTGCCCGGCGACAGAGAGCCATGTATATGTGGAGCCAGCTGAATTACCGCAGTCATAAAACGCTCACTACTACAAAGGAGCCAGTGTCTTCAAAGCCGGCCTTTAACTAGTGACGTGTCGGACAAAGGTGTATCCTTATTGCCACGCCGGCGTCTTTTTTATTTTAAGCTGGCATTTGGCAGGATTAATGTGTCCCAGCTGGGCTAGCTTTAGCGGGGTTGGTGTTTCAGAGCTCTCTTTCCACCACTGGCGGTCACATAGGAATGGCACCCTCTCTTAAGCTGCTCCCAATCCGGATTTAGGAGATTGGGTTTGGGGGATTTTCTCTCCTCCCTGACTGGAACAGCTGTGTGTGTGTGTGTGTGTGTGTGTGTGTGTGTGTGAGAGAGAGAGAGAGAGAGAGAGAAAGAGAGAGAGTGTGCGTGTGTGTGTGTGTGTGTGTGTGAATGTTTGAATGAATGTGTATATGTTTGTGTGGGTGTGAGAGTGTATGTGTGTGTATGTGTGAGTGCGTGTGCCTGTGTGTGTTTGTGTGAGTGTGTGTGTGTGTGTGTGTGTTTGTGTTTGTGTGAGTGAGTGTATGAAAGTGTGTGTCTGCGCATATGCACTTCTGTGTGCTTTTGGGGTTTTAGAGCAAACATTCATGCTCTTAAATAACCACACTAAGCTTTGACGAATGACCATGAGAGTGGCGGATATGCTAATTACAGAGGGGTTGAAAATGGTTGTCTCTGCAATTTCCAGTAAATTCCAGTAAATGTGTATACGTAAGTACAGTGCTGCAGGTGAATGTGTAGCCGTCTTGTTCATGATGTGTAGCATGGCACAGCAACAGTATATATGAGGACTCCTTATGTGAAATGTCAGCACTAAAACAGACACTATGGCTTGACAGCGAATGAAGGGTTCCCCGTGCAAGACACACGTTCTCCTGGATTCTGCTTCAGGGCTCAGGCACATTTGGAAAGAATGGAGCACTGTATGGCACTGTAGCTGCCTCCAGCTACAGCTAGCTGCAGCTGCTAGCAGCCTCTACTCTTGCCATGCTATGTAACAATAACTCACGACACCTTCTAGAGGAAAGTTAGTGGAAATATCGAAAAAGAAATTGAGGCACACACTTTGATGACATGATTAGAAGTCACCTTGAGATGGATATATTGTGCTACATGAGAATTCTCCCTGCAGGTAAATAGACTTCATACACTGTTTTTGGACCTTAATGCTGTTGATGCTAGCCATTGGACAGATGCAGTAGAGGGGGAGAAATGTCTTTATTTTGGGTGAATTATCATCAGTAGACCTGTGGTTTCCCCTGCAGAATGGAGTGGTGTTCCTCCAATAGTGATCAATGTCTACTGATTCCCAGAGGAACAGTGATGGAATACTGAAGATCTAGCAGCGGAACCTTGCACTCGGTGACTCCGCCTCCTCCCCACAGTCAGCCTCTCCCTTCGCCTTGTTCAGTTGTGACTCCGCCTCTCTTTGATTCTGGCCCCGCCTCACATACCGAAAATGGAGGAGCCCGCTAACTGCCCCAATGTCAGTATTCCCTGCCACGACGAGCAGAGAGACAAGAATAAACGATACACTGTGAGTACAATTTACTCTTAGATTTAACCTTCCCTGACCGTTTGGCCAGTTCAGTTGCTGGTTTTCATTCCTCCTCTTATTTAGATACTAAGCAAATTAATTTTCATTGAGTTACATTAAATATGAGTGTTTTTTTTCCACCTCTTCATTTTCAGGTTTACAAAGTGATGGTCAGTGTTGGGAGGTGTGAATGGTTTGTCTTCAGGAGATACACAGAATTCGATAAGCTGCACAACACTGTAAGTGATTTGGTATTGTTGAAAGCTGTTTTCTGTACCTGCTATAAGTTTGTGGGAGGGTTTCAGTCACCATGGTTATCTGTGTCTTCATCATGCACCAGCGGACTCTTCTGGTGGGTCGTGGAACTGCAGTTTGCCTGTTCCAGATGCGCAAGAATTGTACTCCTCCAGTACATAGACTGCACAGATAAGTGTCAGGTTTTGGAGTGAAAACAAAGTAATTAAAGACACCTTACGAAGGTTAAAAGAGGATATGTCTTCAATCTCTGGGAGCAAAGGGGATATGCTAGCGGATTACATTTTGATTTTTGAAGAACTACTATTTTCGTCTCGCCCTGTATGAAGCTGTTTAAAAACATCAAGGGCAGAGATTTGATGCCATTTGGCCTGACAGTGACCTCCTTGTGGCACTGGAACGATTATTGCCCTGGGGATTTCTGGAATTAAGATTATACCCGGAGATGAAACGATAAATTTTTTAATTCGTTTGATGGTTACCCCTCGAAAGACTGTAGCAGATACATTCAGAGGTTTGCCAGGGAGGTCTGACAAGTGTCACGGCTCTCACGCAGTCCCACAGAAATCTCGCCGTTAAGTTCTGAGCAGAGACGTCAGAGCTAGCTTTCCAGCCATCATTTCATCTCTCTCCTCTCTGAGTGACGTAATGATACAAATGTAAACCGAAAAAAACGAGGCTCGCTGATCCTTGCGTAATTACAGTGCTGCGCGCGGCAGTGTGAAACATATTGGTGAAAATGCAGTCAGAGGGTGCAAGCTGGCTTTGGAAATGTGGACAAGCAAATTCTCCGATTATGTGTTGGGTAAACGTAAGTTTAGAGCTAACCAAATACCATATTCATCTGCTCTAAAAACAATTGAACTGTCTTTTTCCCACGTTTTACAAACATTCTGAAAAAAAAAAAAAAAAACTTTTTGTTGGCAGTTACGGAAACAGTTCCCCTCTTTGAACTTGAAGATACCGGCGAAGAGAATATTCGGGGACAACTTTGACCCAGGTATTGTGTCTCGATGTAATATTTCTGTGAAGAGTTTAACTGCAATCAATTATTCTTTATTTGCATATATTGTATTTTGTTAAGTTGGGTTTCAGAGCCAGCTCATAGCCCTCTGATACTCTGAGGCCACACTGCAGTTAACTTATTTTAATTTTGAGTAAACGGGAGTTGATTTCATTGTGCCAAATTACATTACCGGTGATTGAGGACATCTGGGGTGAAATGAAATCAAATTTTCTGCGCACATATTTATGCCTCTGAACTGATTCCTCTGTTTAGTGGTATTCACAGTGCATTGACTTTTTCTGCTCGATATTCATTTTTAAACTATATCAGCAAATACATATTGATCTGTGCTCTTGGCTGTCATTGTGTTACATAGCTTGTCTCTTCTCTGTTAAGTTGGTGATAGTTGCCTCCTGGATTGGCAGAACTAGGGCTGAGGTGTGTGTGTGTGTGTGTGTGTGTCTGTGTGTGTCTGTGTGTGTGTGTCTGTGTGTGTCTGTGTGTGTGTGTCTGTGTGTGTGTGTGTGTGTGTGTGTGTATGTGCACACGCACATGTTTCAGTGTGTCTGTGAATGCGTGTGTGTGTGTGCATTTTAGTATGTGTGTGTGTGTTTGTAATAAAAATGTGTGTCTGTAGTTTTGGGTGTGCGTGTGTGTGTGTAGTTTTGGGTGTGTGTGCGTGTGTAGTTTTGGGTGTGCCTGTGTGTGTGTGTGTAGTTTTGGGTGTGCGTGCGCGTGTGTGTGTGTAGTTTTGGGTGTGCGTGCGTGTGTGTGTGTGTGTGTGTAGTTTTGGGTGTGCGTGCGTGTGTGTGTGTGTGTAGTTTTGGGTGTGCCTGCGTGTGTGTGTTGTTGTGTGTATACAGGTGGCTAGCTGAATTATGCATGTATAGTAGGCACTACACTCCCTCATGTGCATGAGATGAAAGGATTCCCTGAACTAAAGAGTGAGTGTGGAGGGCATGAGGCGTCTGAAGTAGGGAATGCGCAGACCCAGTAACACACGCTCCTGGTTCAGCTTCACATCATGTTTCATGAGGGGGTTGACATTTTTTTTTTCTTGTGATGGGTAGGGGGCACTTATGCTTATGTATATGTGTTTAATACATCCAACCGATTTTTAAAACACTCCCAACCATCAAGTATTGAGACTGGGGGTTCGATTGAGAGTCTTTTAAAAATCAATCGAATCCCATAAATTAGTAAATGTTTTTATGTTTTTGTAATCATTTACATTATTTCCAACAGAGTTTATAAAGCAGAGACGAGCAGGGCTGCATGAATTCATCCAGAGAATAGTCTCTCATCCTCAGCTTAGCAGCCAGTGAGTTTCTTTTTTAAATTATTTCTGTCTATTTCTGGTTTTGCTCACCCCTTTGGCTTCTCTTGATTTGACATGGATGGATATTAGAATACTGATCCTGACGTTCTTGCCTCTGGCAGACTCATACCACGGTTGATTTAAGTCAGTGTTTCCTATAGATGCTTTTTCTGACTTGGAACTTCACCCTCCTCTCCCTCCCCCTATACAACCCCTACACTTTTGCCCAAAATACAGCCCTGATGTCAGAGCATTCCTTCAGATGGACAAACCGAAAAACCTCTCAGACGCCTCCGAAGATGAGGACGAAAAGGTAAGTGGGGAAGTTTTTGTTAGTCTTAATGTTCTGCACATCCTTTTTTTTAAAAAAGAGGATTTTCTCCTCTCACTATTGCTTTGTTTATTGAGAAGGATGTTGAAAGGAGAAGGCACACATGGGAAGGGACTGCCACAGACCCTGTGGTGCATTGTGGGTACTTTCAAGTGCAGAGATTTCACTTAGGTTTCCTCCTTTATTTTCCATTTATATCTATTGAAGTACTGTAAGGCAAACAAAGTCAGAATGATTAAGTTAAGGTCATAATAAAGATGGTCACTGTGGCATAACTGTACTGCTCCATGCGACAAGAGCGTCTGTGGTGCACATTCTCATGGGAATCGAACCCACAACCTCAAAGGCTCAAGCATAGCTAACCCTTGTACGATATTGCCTGTGGCGATTTCTCTCCGTGTGTCTTTCAGAACAGCCCCACCTCACGGGACATCAATCTTGGCCCATCTGGAAATCCTCAGTGAGTATTACACTCCTTGCTTGTTTTTCTTCTAATCGTCCCAAAAGGAGAGCTTCAGCTCGAAGGGGATAAAATTTATCATACAATTACTGTAAATGTTTTCATTTTACTGGTGTGCCGCGACTTCAATTCTCTTTAACATTTGTGGGGTGTAAATTCTTTCTGACAGGAATAGGTATCAGGTGTTATCCAGGTCATTTTTTGCGGTACAACTTTGGGTTTTATTTATTCAGCGAGACCTATTAAAACCTGCGTAAGTGTCTGTCTCTCACTCTTGGCTATCTCGCTCACTCACTCAATTGCTCTCTCTGTCTCTCTCGCATACTGCCTCCCATATTATTGGTCACACATGGCGGCTCCGGTAAACGCATCAATTGGATTGATGCTTCTCAGAAGCTTATCAGAGAGGAACATTGAATTATGTCTCGTGACCCCCCCACACCCCCACCCCTTCCCCCATCCAAACCAGGGGCACATATACTGGACTGTGAGAGGAATTTCTAGGGAATTTTCCTGGAACTTCAGACCGGAAGGAGCCTGTTGAATTGGTTGAATTATAAATGGCTGTTGCGACTGTGTCACTGAGGGCTGTGACTGGGAGTTATGTTCACAGGATTAAAACCTCCGGTCACCCACACCTTTTCAGTTCATATCAGCAGAATCAGTTCCGCTTGCGATTCATGGAATCCAACTTTTGTTTAACTTCCATGGCAACATGTTAACTGCAGTCGATAAAAGGAGCCAAAGCGATTCTCTCCTGAGAAAAAATGCAGAAAAATTAGATCAAGACGGCAACCCCCTTGCGCTTTATTTTTGGATGTCGAGCACTCCAGTAAACGCTTGTATATTTGTGTAAAGCAGTGTGTGACTGGAATTGATTTGTAGAGGTTTCACCACTTCAAAGAGTCCATCCGCAAATTTAATTGTTGTTGTCTGTTGCTTTACAGCGCAAAGCCGACAGATTTTGACTTCCTCAAGGTCATTGGGAAGGGGAGTTTTGGAAAGGTACGGTAGCTTGTGCTTTCAGGAGATTACTTTAAAGATCAAGAAGTGAAAATGAAATGCCATGCTGCTTTAAAATATTACATTTACATGAAAGGAAGTTTTGAAATCCAGACCAAGATGATTGTGTAAAACAAACAGCGTCCAGCTATTTTCTTTATTTAGCAGAACAGTGGTCCTCAATCCTGGTACTGGAGAGCTCACAGAGAAAAATTGTAGTTTTTTTGTTTTCACCTTAAATTACACAACCATTTCAGCCCGAATTGACGAAGGAGTTAAATTCGTAATCAGCTGCTGTAATGGATCAGTTAAGTGAGAAACTACAATAACCAGCGTGCCATGCAGCTCTGCAGGACCTGGGTATTCAACTGCCACATTTGGTTACATTTTTTGTACAAGAGACTGCTGTTTTACGTCTGTGAAAAGCAGTCTTTTGATCGGTTCAAAAAAGTCGGTGATTGACAACTCACTGTAGCTCCACCCATTATGGGGTTCATGAAACTTCATTCCTACATTACTGGCTTCAGTTTTCAGGCTCATAGCAATGAGGCATCCATGTTGTGGCATAAAATGACCCAGTAGGTATTCAGCCAATCAAATCCAACCTCAGAGATCTAAGAGCCAATCAGAAGGCCTATGCCAAAAAATCTGTGTATGTTTTCCATTTTAGGTGCTGCTGGTGAAGCGGAAACTGGACAGGAAGTACTACGCCATCAAAGTTCTACAGAAAAGAGTCATCCTGAACAGGAGAGAGGTAGGCGACCTGCAGTGTGAGATTCAGGCAGAGCTGTGGAATCATGGGAAGTTTTACTTGAGCAGCACACAGTTATACATCGTGCTGTTTGGTGACAGTCTAACTAATAAAGTTTATTCAAATCATCATGTGCATACAGCTTGTCCAATGTCAAGTAATACAACAAATGCAACGGTTTGTTATCCTCGTTTCCGAGAAAGAAGTTGTCTTTTTGGGAATAAAAGTTGTTGTTGTTTCTTTATTATGACGCCGGCGATCTGCTAAATAAGTACACCTGAAATGAGTTGTGAAATTATCCCCACCCCGTGCCCACAGCAAAAACACATCATGGCGGAACGCAACGTGTTGCTGAAGAACGTTAAACACCCTTTCCTGGTGGGGCTGCACTACTCATTCCAGACCAAAGATAAGCTGTACTTTGTGCTAGACTTCGTTAACGGAGGGGAGGTGAGTGAGGTCATGCAAATGGAGGCCTTTCTCTGGTGTGTGTCTGTATGTGTATGTGTGTGTTGAGGGGGAGGGGTGGGGGTGGGGGAGTGGCCGAAAGAAACTTCCAAACCTCCTACGGAGGGAAGACTGTAATCCAAATCTAGGAAAACACAGGAAGTGACCTAAGAGGTGTTTTCGGTGGGCCTGGGAGCTGACTTGTTGGACAAGCATGAAGTAATATGAGTTAAAAGTCAATGAAAGTAAAAACAAATCTGCAATATAAAACAATCCACAAGTCAGTGATGACAACATAGCCCAATTAAAAACTGTGGGGGACTTGAAATCGATCAGCATAAAGCCTGGCCTCGGGAAAAAAAAATCAATGTGTTAAAGGGAGGGAGTTGGTTTTGCATGCAGAAGGACCTGTTTGTCTTCACTGTTACTGCTGAGTAAGGAGATTTCACTCACACCCTAAAACATTTTACAGGCTTTCCTGTAAAGAGCCTTACTCTGGCCTTGAGTTTTAAACAGAGAGAGTCCTGTACATGCAGAACGTGTGGGAGTGTTTTTTGTGTGTTTTTTCATGACCCTCGTGAGCTGTGGTTTTCAGTTCACAGCAATCTTGAGTAAGGAGAGGGAGTGAATGGGAAATGTAAATATAACTTTAAAAGCACAGGTGTCAGGAACCAGTCCTGGCGGGCCGCAGAGCCTCATGGGAGTTGGTGTTTTTCAGCACCTAATAGATCCATTTAAAATGGCTGATTGGTGAAAAAGAGCCCATGCACCTGGTTTCCAAGCCCTAAAATGGCTGCTGACGGAGGGAAACCCACAAAAACCTGCTGACACTATAGCCTACCAGGACTGGAGGTTTACTTCCCTGTCATAATGTTACCCTGCAGAGTTACAAATGTATGTAGAGTACTGAAAATCACTAGGCAGAGGTAAAAATTCACAGATTAGTCCCAATTCACCATGCAGACCAGTTCTTCAGTGATTACTGCAAGTCCAAATTTTGTCCAGTAGAATGATCAGTGCGCATCACTTCCTCTTTTCACAGTTACAGGGTTACAGACAGAAACGCATCACTTCCTGGTTACAACCACTTTATGTAGCCTGTCAAGGGTTCCTAAAACATATATTCATACATACATCACCTTCAGTGTTTAATGTTTTTAATGAATTTTATGGGATTTGTTTTTGTAATGTCCATGACCTTCGACCCAGCTTATTATTTTATTTTCTTGTTTCCAGCTATTTTTTCATCTTCAGAGAGAGCGGACTTTTCCAGAAGCCCGTGCCAGGTTCTACATTGCGGAAATGGCGAGCGCTCTGGGTTACCTGCACGCGCTGAACATTGTTTACAGGTTTAAAAATAAAAATTATAATGAATAATTGTTTTATAACCATTGCCTTGTAGCAGGTTGCTGCTTGAGATTAGAAACCACACCTGCACTTTAGCCCACTCTATTAGCAGGACAAGCTATCTGACAGGCCCCTAAGCTCAGCCCCATAGCTGTATGGCCCTTAATGATGACATCATAAACCTGAGCCGCCGTTTCTGATGTGACCACCATGCGGAATGTTCTTTTCCAATACATCAATGGTCACTCAATGCCAGTGACTAGACATGAGCATGTGCATTCTGGATGGAGTCCCATTGGGGAAACTGCCCCAGCCAATCAAATCTAAGTTCAGAATTCTGAAGACCAATCAGATGGCCAGTACCAAAAAAAAAAATTTGGCTTCCATATACTGTATCAGTTATTTGAGATTCTGGATTTGAGACTACCAAGGGCTCCCTAACGTCTGCACAACCTGCAGCTTGTTCGAACGTTTTTTCTCTCTGTTTTTAACATAGGTGTGTCAGTTACTTACATAAAAACTCACATGCTTGATCTCAATGACCTTTCATGGCTGTGGAATATATACAAATATAAATTCATTAAATTCAGAGAACGAATGAACCACCATCATTTGGGATTGAATACTGCTCGTAGAGAAGCAATTGTTTTTGGTTTGTTGTTTATCGCTTTACAATGCCTCCTTTTAAATGTCATGTACATCAGCTCACTTTTTTATGAGACGTTCTGCTTTTTGTTCACAGGGATTTGAAACCAGAGAATATTCTTCTGGACTACCAAGTAAGTACAGCACTGTTTGGTGTTTCTGTTGAGGTTATTAATCACACTCAACAAGGGCAGACATGTTCAATTGGCAAGGACACAAAAAAGTGTTGTTTTTTCCATTTACCCCTGTCTTTCTCACACACACACACGCACACACTCACGCACACATACTCACACAAAATTTTAGCAATTTTCAAGGTAAGAATTTTGGAGACATTTTTTTATGACTTATGTGACCTTCAGCAAGTGCATTTGAAAACACTGGAAAACCACCAGTAGGACTAGAGACCAGTGAAGGTACAGACTGATAAATGTCTCATTATCTTAGATGTGTACAACATCTACATATACTACAAATATGCATAATATACATATACTCCAATACGTTATCATGAACATTTCACAATGTTTCTTCACATGTTGGTCATCCAAAAGAGATGCATACTTAGAATGTGTTTTAACTGAAGCACAAAAGATAATAGTATTTCCCATCATAACAATAGACACCACAGCTGACATATCATTGGCCATTGCGCATCTCCTGTCAATTCCACTGGTTGCTGATTGGTCGATAGCATGACAGCAGGCAGAGAGTGTCTTCCTGAGTCATCTGAGGTCATAGAGGATAATCTGAGGTGATGCTGTTAGCCAAATTCTGTTTCACCTACAGAACCACTGAACTGGAGCCGTCCTTCGGTTCTGTTTTTGTAGGGGATGGTTTGGCCTTGCGTCATTAGCCTGGATTGTATGTTTTACATAACCAACATCATTAATCTCGCGGAGTAGGATTTTTTTTGGATAGGCTCGGGTGCCAAGCTTGTAGCCCTCTGCTATGAAAGCAGCGATTCAAAATGGAAAACACTTCCTGAAAACCACCCTATGAGAATCTGTCAATCTTGCAAGGTACAGCGTCCCTGGTGGTCCCCAATGTAGTTATAGTAAGAGCAGTTTTCAGGTGGTGAAGCCACTGTCACATATTTCTCTCAAACTCCTAACTGCCTGAGTTCCCGGGCTAATATTCGGAAGACGCTGTGTGGTAGCGATGTTAGCTTACAGCACTGTACAAACCTCAGTACAATACGGGGGTTGTGTGGAGAACGGACTCTGCAATGTGACCGTCTGCCTCTTTAAAAAGGCTGCATTGTTGACACTGAAATGTCTGCCTTCTCTCTCCTCTCTCTCTTTTTTTTATACAGGGACACGTTGTTTTAACAGACTTTGGCTTGTGCAAAGAGGGCATTTCCCGAGACGAGACCACAAGCACTTTTTGTGGGACGCCGGAGGTAAAAATAAATAAATAAATAATAACGGTCACAACTTTTGACCCTGCTAAAACAAGATGGGCAACAGGGGATTTAATCATTGCTAGTAGCTTAAATATGTATTACAAACGTGTTTGTTGGTGTTCATGTTTGTATGCATGTGTGCATTTATATAAGTGTGAATCTATGTGTGTGCATGTGTTTGTATGTGTGATCATATATGTATGTATGTATTTGTATGTATTCATATGTGTGTATGTATTCATTGTTGTGTGACTGCACATGTGTGTATTTATGTT
The DNA here is from genome assembly GCA_022829145.1 of Albula goreensis. NCBI lineage: Eukaryota > Metazoa > Chordata > Actinopteri > Albuliformes > Albulidae > Albula > Albula goreensis. Next base: position 44,840,938 of record CM040743.1, on the reverse strand, counting down.
CTTGTGTGTGTATGCATATATGTATGCATTCATGCATTTGAGTGTATTTGTGTGTGCATGGACGTGTGTATTCATATGTGTGTATGCATGTGTGTGTTTGTGACAGTACTTGGCCCCGGAGGTGCTGAGGAAGCAGCCATATGATAGCACAGTGGACTGGTGGTGCTTGGGCTCAGTGCTGTACGAGATGCTGTATGGCCTGGTAAGTCCTTCCCCCACCTGAATCGCGCTATGTGGTAACCTCCACGGTCAAAGTCCCCCCACAGACTCCTCCTTAGCTGTTTCTATTTTCACACTGTAGATGGGGCCCCCAATCACGTACTGCTTGTGCTGCCTTAGCAACACAGAGACAGCATATATTCATTTCAGGAACCGGCAGGTACCTGGCCAGCCAGCAGAGGTCACTAGAGAGCAATGACAGTGCACATACCCCTGATTTTTCCCCAGCTAGTCTGAGCCAATTGTTTCATCATAAGAATGTTTTCTTTTGTACAATGTGTTTGCACATCTTTGTGTGTTTGTGTGTTTACATCTTTGTGTGTATGTGTGTGTTTTTCCCCAAGCCTCCGTTCTACAGCAGGGACACCCAGGAGATGTATGACAACATCCTGCACAAGACACTGACGCTCCGGCCAGGGGCATCCAGCGCGGCCTGGGCCCTCCTCCAGGGCCTGCTGGAGAAAGACCGCAGCCGCAGAATGGGTGCCAGGGAGGACTTTGTGAGTCTGGGGGGAATTTAACAGGCCACCTGTAAAATCGGCTGCTTTGTCCTGATTGCTGGTGGTGTTTGCTCTGGTCTTCTACTGCCCCTAGTGGCCAAAAAGTGTCACTGCAGGAGTTACTTGACCTGATAGTGTGGAACACTGTTGTTTGGATGTTAAAAAAAATAGTACCAAAATAAATAAATGATTACTTATAAATCATCGCTGTGATTCACCCAGAATGCTTACTTAGAAGGGTGGCTGCTTTAATGTCTGGGGAAATTTAAATGGTAAAGTTATTTGAGTTAAACAGTCTGCATTTCTCAAGCTAAACACTTCTCTGTTTGTCTTCTGATCAGTAGGCTCCCTCTAGTGGTCACAGTGTGTTATGCCTTGGAATGTCCTAAAGCAGTGTTCATGAATTGAGGGCTTTTATAGGGCATCTTTAGCTGTACTCTGAAGAGTTATCAGACGTTTATCTGACAGCTGTACTTTAATCGGCTTACTTTATTGAGGCTTCAGACAATGTTTTGGGTGGATGCGTCGGGTACAAACAATGTGTGTCCTCTTTTCTCCCTCTCCTTCTAGAACGAGATAAAACGGCACTGCTTCTTCTCCTCCATCAACTGGGACGATCTGGAACAGAAGAAGATTACACCACCATTTAATCCTAATGTGGTACGTACCCACGCGGACATGAAACAAATTTCCAATCGTAGACAATAATAAAGTTTTTTTTTCTGTGTTATATTTCAGTAATTTCATATTTAAAATGTGATTTGCTGCATGTCATGTATTTTTCCTTGATTCATTAGTTCCACTGTAAGTTTTAATCTCAAATAGAACAGTTTGGAAAGTTAGACATTAAATGTCAGTTGTAACTTTTTACTCTGTCTTTGGTGATGATGTAGTCAAACGGTTGGGGAGCTGCAGGACTGCAGGTTCAGTTCTGTGTAGGGCACTACAGCTGTACCGTTGTCAAAGTACTTCACGTTAAATTGTCTCACCTTCTTAGAAAAAAAAAAAAAAAAAAAAAGTGCTGCTGTATAATTGGATAATGTGTAAAATCATACTCTGTGTAAGTCACTTTGGGTAGGAGTGTCTGCTAAAAGTCTAAAGTAACTGTTCCCTTCTTCACCTGCCAATTTTGTGACCTCTGCAGACCACTTTGCAAAATTAATTTCCTCATCCACTTACTTTCCAGAGCTCACCCTATGACATCACAAACTTTGACCCGGAATTCACAGAGGAGATGGTTCCGAACTCTGTTTGTTTCCCCGGTGGACATTCCGGCGTCAACGCTAGCGTTCTAGAAGCCGATGATGCTTTCCTGGGGTTCTCCTATGCCCCGCCCTCCGACGATTCCTTCCTCTAAGCCTGGGGTCTTCAGGTGAATCTGGGAAGGAAACTGAGTGGGCGGGGCGTTTGTTTTTCGCCCAGCTCTGAAACACCTGATTCAGCCAATCAAGGTTCTTTATCGAAGACCGACGATTGGTTCTTTAGTTAAAACTTGTGTTCTGGTGCTGGGATAGAACAAAAGCCTGTGCCCACACCCATGTCGGACAAAGACTGTCGAACCCCGCTTCAAACATTTGGGATGCCTTAATACAACTGGAACAACGCCAGCCTCGCACTTACTGGTGTGATTTCTCAAAGGGGCCTTGTTTAAAACAACTGCCTTATCTGGTGACTGGTGAAACTGGCTGAACAAAAAGGGAAGAATTCCTTTTTCTGTACATCAGATGCATTCAACTCAACAGGGCGTAGAGCCTTGATAAACAGAGAGAGACAGGAATAGTTTGCACAGCTGTGCTAACACCTCTTCAAAACAATCATACAAAACATCTGCGGCTGTTGGGTGGCTCGGACTATTCAGGACGCTGGGTTACAGCCTGTGCCTTTATGGAAATCGAATATACTGCAATATATTTTACATACATGGACTACTTTGAAAATATAATGACAAATATATTTCATGGCAATATTTTCTTAGTTAAATATACAGTGTTTGGTCTGATCATAATTCATGTTATACCAACACATTTCAATATATTTTATTTTTGTAAAGGTGGATGTAACCCGTAGTCTGTCTGAATATGCCCGAATGAGACAAGGTATCATGGTACCAAAAATGGACGAGCCTACCAATGTACCAATTAGGACCAATCATTGACAAGAAGGTTTTTGCTGGCTTAAACAACTCAGTGATTACCAGATAGTTGAAACTTTTCCCATTTTGGTATCACAAAACCTCATTCACCAATCATGAGTGCCGACAGTGGCTAGCAGCCCCACAAGGTGATACCTGATTGGCTGTTGCATTGGCCAAGGAAGTGTGAGTGGAGAACGAGTATATAGCTGTGCTTTCCTCAATCCATGAAGGATTTTGCAGCACCACGACAAACTTATACATATTATTGGATACTGCAGTGTTGGTGAAAAAAAGAAATTTGTTTTAAAGAAAACTATATAAATGTAAAATGTTTTGTGTAAACACACATTTATGTATTTATATATGAGAATACTTATCCCAGGATATAAAACAGGATAAAGTTTTTCTGTAAAGTCGTGCAGTTTGTTAAAGAACCTCTCCCTCCCTCAGTCATGTCTAGTTCCTGTCTGCTGTAGACATATTCACAGAAATGTATAAATGCACTTAACTCAAACCATGGAAAACTAGATGATTTAAACAAATATATATTGATTAACTTTATAGAAAGTGTATCTAAGATATATAAAGCCATATAGTATATATATATGTTCTATCAGTTATATTGTTGTTGTACTGTATCTCTCTTCAGTTTCTCACCACCAAAGACCTCACTTCTAACCATGTTGTGACCAATAGATCATTTTTTCATCAATGTTGGTTACTGGGTATATCTGAGCATTGTATATGCTGGGGATGGGGTACCACTCTCCTGGAAGGCTCAAGTTTCTGCCACCAGGTACCTTGGCTTAATTAGTTAATTGGCTGTATGTACTGATGGCCGTTTAATTAAAATGCAAATCAACAGTAAAACCTTTTTTTATGTAGGGACACAAGGACTATCTTCAGATTTCATGCATGCATAATCTCAAGACAAATGACAGGTCACACAAAGTTTGGCTCCTCTTTTCTGGTCCTGTAGGGCCTACAGCATGTGTTGGTTTTTGTTGTCATTGGAAATTCTTCAACTTGTTCAGACCCAAAATAACCAGGTGAGGTAACTGTGTAACCCACGGTTTAGCTTGATCAGTAAGGACCGTGATCCAAGGTCTTAGGTTTGGCGTAATTAAACAATTAAGAGCAGAAGCTGCCATGAAATCCAGGAATGGATTCAGTCCTCCAGGAACAGGGTTCCCCACCCCAGGCATATGAAGTCACTCCAGTTCTGAGCCGGGTAAAAGATTGTGTGTGTTTCATGTACAATTTCATCACTGTCACACCTGTGGGTAACAGAAAATAAAACTTTTTGACTGGGCACTGTAGACTGTTTTGTTAAATATTTTGGTTGTTTACTATATGGTTATATTATCACAGTAAGATTGAAACCAGCCTTGAGGTTTACCTGAAAAAAAAAAAAGATCAGTAGTCATTTGGGGTTTAAATATAGGGGAAGCATTTTGCTGGGTGTACTGCAGCAGGTTTAAGAGAAGGTCTGAGGCTTGAGTAAGAATAATGGTGGAGATCATTCTCATGGCTGACAGCCTCAACAATTTGTCTCATAACTATGATGTCATAACTGTCAGCCCAATAAGCTTAGCCCTTGAATTGGGAGTCTTTGCAACACTTCCCAGGATGAGCTCTGCCAGTAAACCAATAGTAGGTTACTAAGGAGGGATCACCGATCTTACAAATCCACCAGAACCAATAAGATTTGAGGAAGCCTAGACCAGAGAGGTTAGTGAAGCTAACCAGGTGCTGTGTCAGAGGTAGAGGTGGAAGTCCACACCACTTAGCTGTGAAATATGTCAGCTGTACATTTCACACAAGTAGAGTGTCTTATGTGGCTGAGGGTTAAAATCCAGTCTGCCATAAAATGCAATTTGCCCTGGCGCAGATATCCCACAAATCTGGGATAGATGCTGCATCAATTAGTCGAAACAAAACTGTCTGTTTTATAACTGAGCAATGAGTCGGACTGCCAAAGCAGATGCCTTTGCTGGTCTGGAGCCAGGCTGCAGTTTCTGGTCATCTCTCATTACTGGTATGTGTGCCATGGTTCTTGGTTCCAGCACTGTTTGTACCCGTGACACTATGTTCAATCCAACTCATTGACCTTAATTTTGTTTACAAGTGTACAACGTCCTGTTTTTCAAGGTTTACACAGAACAATTAAATGGGTTCCTATCCTTTCTTTGTCAAGCCTTGTTTATTTACTGTTTCTTATGAACGATGATTTACATACTTGTTGAATGATTACCATTAACTGATGATGGGAGAATAAGGCACACACAAAGCGTATTTTCAGTTGTTGGTACATGTTTATTTATATTGACTCACAGCTCAAAAACACAAATATCTTCAGTATCAAGAATCATAACTGGAGAGAGAATCAGTTGAAGAGATTCTCTTTTCAGTTACGATTCTTTCTTCGTTTGAATCATAAGAAAACTTTTGAAGAATACTAGAACTTGCAGGTAGAGATGAAGGCCATTCAGACTCCTCTATCACTTGCATTCTTTTTTTTCTCCTTTTTCTTTTCAACCAGAAACTCTTAACACTACAAACAAAATGAAAGGGGGAAAATTGCTTGTGGAAATGAAGCAGGTCTAACTTATTAACATGGGGTTAGTTGGCAGAAGTGTTGATCTGATTGAAGAGTTTGTCCTTGATAACTTGTGACATCAGGCCATGGATTGCTTCTATGGTAGTCTTGCAGCTGGAAAAGAACAGAATGAAAATAGGATTTTAGTGACGACAGAGCTGGTTTTATCTGAGCTGAGATGGAAGATCAGGTGACAGCTTTAGGTTTGCATGAACAGACATCCAAAACAATGCTGCGTTACCTATCTCGCGTCGCCTTGGCCAGTTTGTCTTCGGACTTCCTGTCGTGGGTATCCAGGCCCAGCATGAAACTCCCCCTCCCCAGCTGCGCCTCGGACTGCTCCAGCTTCTCCGACAGGTCAAACACCTGCCCCGTGGTGTAGTCTGAATTCTGAGAGGCACAGGCAGACTCGGGTCAATGACTGTGTCCTGTGGCACGTACCACAAAGACTTGGGTGTTCCCTGGAACACTGGGAAATTTCCCAGCCCAGCCATCTCAGTTTGGAGACCTAATTCTGATTTAATAACTGCCTCAAAAATTCCCTTCTATGCTGATGTGTGGCCAGTTCAGTGACTTGATGTCACATTCCACAAATTTCCATGATGTCAGCCTTCTGGAGGGCCACAGTCAATGTCAGCAGTCAAAGTGGGCCTTTGAAACAAGGTTTGAGGACTCTAGCTAATTAATGAGCTGATGATTTTAAGTGCTGACACACACTGTGGCCCTGAGGAACGCCTAGCAGACATCGTGATACGACGCGGTTGGGGTTCACTCACTGTTAGCAGGCTTGATGAGCTGAGTGTGTTCACCCAGTATTTATTCCAAAGGAGCTCCAGGAGTTTGCGGTCGAGTGAGGATTTGAAGTAGGTCACTTCCAAGGCGTAGTACCTGAACACAAACACAGATCAGCTGGGGCAGAGCTAGACAGGCAGCTCTTCTATTTGCATAAAAGAAAACAATATTGTCCACATCAGTTAAAAAAAAAACCACCACCTGATTAACACTTGTCTAATGTAATATATATTTAATAACAGAGCAGTTCTCAGCTCCTGAGGGGAGCGCTCAGACTCACTGTTTGCAGTGCACACCGAAGTCTTCAATCTTATTCAGCGGAATGGTCTGGTACTCTGAAGGACCATCATCAGGAGGCTTGTAGCCCTGAACACAAACAGAGCAACTGTCACTTTTAACCTTTCTGAGGACATTTATTTACTCCCCATCTAAAACATCTGATCTGTATCTGTAGGCCTAGCTTATCACTGCATTGTGTTCTGTCGATTCAGGAAACCTTAGGAAGAGAGACTGTACACTTCCACACTGATGGAAAAGGCCTACAAGAACAACTGGATGTTGTAAATGTGACATGGAAACACTGGTGACAATGTATCTGTTTACACTCATATAGCAGTACTGGCAAGGTTCCATTGAGTTCAGGGGGCTCCAATCTTATCCTAAAAGGGTCAATGTGCGTGCTGTGTTTTTATTTTAGCCCAGCATGAAAAAAACCCAATTCAACTAATAAAGGTACTGACTGAAGATATTGATTAGTTGATTAGTGGAAAAATGTATTTTCAGTGCTGGGTTATAACGCAGTTCTGTAACTGTTTCAGCCTTTCGAGGATAAGACTGGAAAGTCCTGTTCTAAGTCAAAGAACACAGCAGCTGCATCACTGACATTGCATAACGAAACTACTTCTGTTCAATGGAAGAGTCTGTGGTATTTATACCTTAGGATATGTCCTGAAGGCCCCAAGATTCACTTTCCCAGCTGAAATTGTTCGGGTTGGGTCGATCTGCAAGAAACAGAACACAAAGAGAAATGTGTTTAGATCAGCCAAACTGAATTAAACCACGTTAAATTAAGCAGTTTTACACCTTGAGCACACATGTACGATTACAACAGCACACTCAAATAAACCTTCTATATTTGCTGTACTATAGAGCAAATAACAAAATGAAGTTTAGCTCTGATAAAGGCCATGGTATAACCATGCCATACATCTGTGACATAAGACGGAAACATGAGGGCCCAATTAAATGAGATTATATAATTTCTTCATGGGCCCAAATTGGGCAAATGTATGTACAGAGAAATGTATCTGTTTGAGTATATGTGTATGTGTTAATGCATAGGAGAGAGTGTCTTTTCTGAATAAAATATGACCCGATTTTGATTAAATTTGACAGAATTTTATTGAACTTACCACAACCGCCACAAAAGGCTCCTGAAACTGTTGATTGAGCATCTGGGTGCTGACGTCAATGCCTGACAGCCAGCAGCCGTAGCCCGGGTGACTGTGGTACCAACCAATGGCGTTCTCCAGGCGTCCAACCTACAGATGCAGAAAATACAGAATACAGACCGAACTCACTAAGTCACCTCACTTTGAATACTCGACCAATGAAGCGTGAAAGTTTAGTAATTATACTGAGGATTTACCCGTTACTGTAAATATTTTTTTTTCAGCAACTGAGATAGAGACCCTACCTGTTTGGCATTCTCGATGTAAGCAGCCATGTACTCGTAGGCTGCCGCCTGTGCATTGACCCGGGTCTCCGTGCCCTCCACAGGCAGGGCGAAGCTGTCCATGATCATCATAGTCTCCCCGTCAACTTTCCCCAACATCAACCCCATCACCTCCAGATTACCGCCGGATCTGGCATGCATCACCATTTTCAGAAGTGCAAGCGCGGAAATCTTGCAATACTTGAAGTAATGGTGGCTAAAATTGAAAATATAATATCAGTTTACCTGTAAACTCAACACACAGTATACCACTACACCAACTGTGGTCTTCCACAGCACAGCTTACAATTAACGCTGCTACCCACCTCCCCTTGCTAACAATATATTGCCCATGTTATCGTAGAATAGCCTGCACAAAAGTTAACGATACACGTCACACTGACACCGATTACACAGAAATACATAGCTGCAAAGTGTTAACTTAGTTCAGGTCTTAGGTTAGCTTAGTCAAGCAATGATCATTCTGTTAGCTAGATATAACGTTGCACAACATATTCCCAACAAGACTATGACCAAGGCCTTTTTGGCAAGCTAATCAACTCTTAAAGAAGTCGAAGAGCTGATAGATCTGTCTAAAATCTCGACTCCATGAATACACACTCACTCTTTTGTCCATGGTTTAGCCGCAAGGATCTCCTGCTGTTGTTTCTTGTCGTATTTGTATATTTCATCTATGCTCTGAACTTCTTGCATACTGTTAGAAAGCTCCCAGGTCTTCTGGGCAATGCTGCTCCCGGCCATTTTCCTTGATTTTCTGAAAATTACCTTTAGTTATTATAAAATTTGTTAAAGTGTGTCACTATTTGAATGCAAAGACACTGTTGTGGCAAATCAATAAATATTGTCTCTCAAACATCTACATCAGATAGCTAACGTTGGCTAGCTCAACCTGCTAGCACCGGGGCAAAACAACCATGACACAAGAATGTACCATCAATACAACAAAGGGAGCAAAGATTGCTCACAGATATTTTTCTTCTAAAGAAATTTACGATATTGAAATCTCCCATTAAATAATATATATACATGTAAAAATTCAGTATATTTATGCGTCTTACAATTTTTTAAAGTTTTGTTAGAATTGTAGATTTTTTTCCGGTAATATTTCAATGGTTTAGTCTATTACGTCATTGCCAGACGTTAGAAAGCAGGACATAAAAAAGAGACAGCGACCTCTACTGGTTATCAAGCAGACATCGACAATTCCAATTGAAATTGTAGAGTTCAATGTTTCTAGTGCACTTGAATACATTTCCATTATCTAACAACTTCATTCATTTGAGTATGACATAGCTCTGACACTTCTAGGACTGACTCATCAGCAGGAACATAGTCTGCTGATTCCACAGCGATGGTCAAGGTCTGGACTATGAAACAAGTCATGACTTTTGGAAAAAGCTTACTTTCTTGTCATTTTTGATCTCACTCCAGTCCAGCAGAGGTCGCCCTACATGTAATTTCGCGCTTCTCTGGGAGTCGCGAACGTTACCCAGCTGCTTTGAATCAAGTTGCTTGAAGCTAGTTGTTTGCAGCAGCTGGCAGCTAACAGATGGTTATTGCCGTTGACAACTTTCCTCATTCTGGGTTGGTAGCCGTACAGTTGTACGCGAGCACTAGGAACCATTTGGATTACAGTATTTCCATTACATGGGCACCTCTCCAACACTGTAAGCAAATTATTTTACTTTTCGCTGTTGCTCGACCAGTAATGGAAATTAAGCTTGCTATGGCTAGCTATGATGTATATCAAGCCCATCTAGATTGTGTAGCTAGCCAGCCAGCTAGCTAACAGTTGGACGGAAGTTTATACGTCCTTTGCTAGTTAGCTAGCTAACGTTAGGTAGCATTAATGTTGGTATAGAGTGTGTTGGAGTGAGCCAGCTGACAGTGTAAGTTTCCTTTCGTTCGCCAGTTGTCTGACTGAAGTAGCTAAGGCAGTGTCTTGGAATTTGGCAAGCTCACTAGATGACATTAACTAGTTCTTCCATGATGTTCGTAGCGGTAGCTTTTTTTGAAAAAGCGAACGAGACAGAATACTGCTCATTGATAGCTAAGAATAGTATCCAAAAGGAAATAGTTAGCTAGCTACTGTGCTGAGCAGATTAGTTAGCGAGTTGAACGTATCACTGGTTAACAAGTCATAGATTTGAATGCTGTTGAAATTAGCTAGCAGTTTAGCCAACTGGCAAGCTGTCTGATTAACTGTTTGTAACCAGTGTTAATGTGTTTGACTGTGGAAACGTTGTTAAAATTGTAGGGCGGTAGCGTCTGGACGTTGCTGAATTTGGTGAATAACATTAGCATGGAGTTACACTGTACGCCACGGTTGCCTGACAACGGGCATTAAAGAGACAGTACCAAATTATCTCATCAGATTGTTATCATGTAGCTATTAACCAGAAGTGTAATGTAATTCGCTAGTGCAACTGTATCTTCGCTATGTCAGTAATGCATGTTCTCCTGGCTAACCTTTTAGCCAACCAGCAGCGCGTATGCCCTGTAATCCATAGGTTTCTGCTGTAACATGGATAACGTTATGGTACATACATTATTGGATATACATTGCTAGGCAACTATGACGATAATGGTGACTGAACCTCCTGCTGTCTCTTTTCTTCGGGGAAAGGGAAAAGTTGGCTACGGATGATTAACGTTACACTGCACTTTTATTTGTGAATGATAATTCACCAGGGCAGAGACTGATGACAGAGCAAAAACAACATCCACACTTCAACAAAAAATCTCTACAACATTTGGTACGTTAAAAACATTTACGTAATAAGATTTTTAAAATAAGTTACGTAAAAATGACGCAGACCAAAAGGATTAAACAGAGTAGAAACTTGATTATCTCAGTTTTTGGATGACCTTTTTTGGCCAGCCTTTCTTGGGGTTGCCGTATTTCACCCAGTGGTGCCATCATACACAAGCAGTTCGGTCTTAGGTTTTCATTCCAGAATTTGGCAGGTAATTCAGACCAGTGTAATTAGTTGCAACTAGGCCTACAACAAAACAACACCGCTCCGGTGCTTCATTGTAAAATGCAGGTCGTGAATGTGATGATCCCAAGTGATTGGATTTATTTCTTGGCGCCGGTCCCGTTGGCACCAAGCGGCTTTTGCAGCAGACAGGGGATTGAGTTTACGGTTCAGAAAGAGCGAGCACAGTTTTGGTGACATTTTTTTCTGCTGTTCTCATATGTCCACATGGAAGACAGACGGGGTCATTTTAGCTTTGGCGTCGAAAGGGTTGATTTGGGTCGGGGGTCTCGACCTGTCTGAAATACCACGCCACTGCGAGGATTTATACTAGGCCTGTGGGTGCATTTATTCTAGTCCAGAGACCAGACAGTTGACTGAGACAGTGTCGATCATATATATTGACATTCATTGAATAATGTTGGTAATTTTCGCAGTCGTACCTCTATAGGAGCTCTTTCTCCCCAGTGCACTGCCATCATCTCACCCCTCAGTAATTTGTATATAGATTTGTCATCAAGGTGGTTAAGGGGGAAGAGAAAGGGGGAGGCGCCCCTCAGGAAGTATGAGGGAGAATAATGTCCTGAAATGGACACATTTAATTACACGGTATATTAAGTGGTTTAAAGGAATAACCAATGAAGAGCAAAGGTCAACTGTACAGAAGCATTAATCAATGGGCTTTGTAGCCCTGCCTTGTGTATTGAAGCATTCTACCTGTCTATTACTTTAAGTGATTGGTGAGTGTTATGTGAAAGAGCCACTGCAGAGCTGAGAGAGAGGGCTTTTAATTAAGGGCAAAGATTGCTTAGCTTTGCTGGAGTTGTCTGGAGACAGTAATTCTTCATGTTGGTGGGAGTGAATGAGTAGTGGTATATAGTGACTTTGAGTACGTGTGCTGATCTAGGATCTGGCTTGCACTGTCCATGTCTTGGCTGTATCCACTATGAACCAGAATCGTCAAAACTGATCCAGGATCAGTAATCCCACCTTCAGACCTTTTTTTATTAATACAGATCCTGGATCAGTGACTGCAGGGATAGCACATGGCTGGCCAGTCCTGGACTGGAGAGCCATTAGTGCATGGAGTTTTGTTGTTATTCAGCACTTAATTGATCTTTTAGCACAATCGCTTACACCCCTCCATGAACTCCTGCTCTGGGCTTTTTGCTCTCCATTGTCTAAGTTGGCTATCCCTGTCCTAGCACAGTAAACTAGGTATCCAATCAGTCTATGTTAGCACTGATAAACTAAAAGTCTCTCCATACAGGCTGTACACCAAAATGTCTTTCCTTGCCCACTCTTGGAATAGATGACTGCTGCTTGGTCAGTTATTGGATAATCTGGTCTGGTGACTTGTTCATTTTCCCATGTGTCTCTGCCGTAGCTGTTGAATGAAGATGGAGGAAGACCTGGAGACCTTTCTTGCTGAGCAGAAGGCTAAAGTGGCAGAGGACAGAGCCATTTTGGCTCAAGATCCCCCCTACCTGGAAATCAGGGTAGGTTGTGTGTCTCTTTGTCTCTCTGTTTTTCCTTCCATTTTCAATGTGCTATACTGTGGTGTGTGAAATCGTCAGTTGCACCTCCCAAACAAGCCAGTTTGAACCGTATTTGTCATCCTTGATGATGTCATTTCTGGAGGGTAATATTTGTAAAGTGTTTAAATAAGATCTAAATGCAGGCATGTGATTGTATCAGAAATATGAATCTGGATAATATAGTAATAAGCAAAGTAAAAGGTGTTTGGCTAATACAGTACTGTAGTGGAGTGTTATTTTTTTCACCCATTTGTGTGAATCAGTTTTACTTTTGATCTTAACAGACAAAAGCCTACAATGGGTACAACTCTGCCATTAAAGAGAACATCCCTCCCTCCAAGTGGTCCTCCGCTCAGAGACTGCACAGCAACCATGGTAACCAAAGTCCTTTCAGCATTCTTTGTTTTGCCTTAGAGCATTTTGGTGCTTGAGGCCAAGCTCAACCAGGAACAATACAGATAAAACAAAAGAAATCTTTCTGATTCAAGTGAATGGAAATGTGTGCACTATGCTTGTTAACAGGACATGCAACGTAAGGACAGTGATGCATCGTGTTTGGGTTTTTGGGACATCTCCAGGGTTGACACATGCCCAACCAATCAATGCTCCTTATAAAGTTATCTTTATGAAGAGGATAACTTTGTCACAACTGTAATGTATGTGAGAACATACGTCGTGGGCAGTGAAAATTTAATATGCTAGCCGGAAAACTGAAATGTTTTTGACTTTTGGACTTGGATGATTATGCAACAGCAGTGTTGAGCTACAGGTTGTGATACATTACATCACTTCACAGTCTTTTAGCTGATGCTTTTGTCCAATGTGACTTGCCGTAGAATAGATGGGGGCCAGTCCCCCCAGGAGTTCTGTAGGACCTTACTGGAGGGCGCAAGAGTTGCACTTGTTGATCTTTTTGTGGCCACACTGGGCCTGGACCAACTAATCCAGTCAGGCACACTAGCCACTAGGCTACAGGCTGGCCCTTACATGTATCAGCTGATTTAAGTGGGCCTGTACACTCTCCCTCCCCCTCCCCCCCTCCCTCCAGAGGAGGCCCCAGGCCTGAGCCTCCCGCTGGGCGAGGACTACCAGAAGAAGAAGCAGCGGCTTCAGCAGGAGCTGCGGCTGGACTACAGGCGCTACATGGCCCAGGTGAGCTGGGTGTGACGGGCCCATGGCCTGACTGAACACTTCAGGCGAATGAACACCTTGTGTTTACCTACTGCGGCTCAACATTCATCCTTACTCTGGTCACAGTCTCACAGATTGTATTTCACATTCACATTTAGGAGAAAATGGTTAAATTTCCTGTTATATATTATTTATTCAAATATTGAATTTATTTGCACAAAAATCTCCAGATGGTCACTGTATGAAATAGGTTTTTTTTTTTTTTTTTAAACCATTTTGTTAACTTTTCTGGCCCAGTCTCTCTGCCATCTGATGGCTTCCAGTATATTTATTTATGATTGTGATTGTGTTGAGGCTGGGCAGCATTTCACACACCCACTCACTCCATGTCCACCCTCGTGAGATTGGGGTCTGTTGGAGATAATGACTGACCGTTTGTTAATTAGCATCTGTGGGTGTTACGCAGAGTTATGCTAATTCACGTCAAACAATAAAATTCTGAGTTAGTTTGAGTAAGAACACTTATACTTTGAATGAACTGTGCATGCTTGGAGTTTGATCATCGTGCAGCTCCCATTTTCAAACAACAGGCTGCTGTATGTCAGCTGGAAGAGGTCTGAAAGAATCAAGTGGGCCATTAATGTTTGTGTCCTATTTAGGGAAGGCAGGCAAACGCAGATGGCGGTGAAGCAGGACTTTCTCAGAACGGCCTCTCTCTGCCCCTCTCGGAGAGAAGATACGCAAAGGTAGATCAGTTCACTGTCTCTGTGATCACAGAAGCGATTCAAAATTAAATGGATATCAGTGTCCCACCTGGGATTTGTACATTCCGCTGAAGATGAAAAATGAGCTCAGTCTGTACATGGTTGGTTGTGTAAATAGTTGTGGCACTCAATCCAAATAAAGCTTGATTGGGTTTCAGAAGTTGGAAAGCTTTTAAAAGCAGGGCTCTTCAAAAGCCCATGTCATCTGGTGTCTTTTGTGTAAATCTCTCTGTCATCAAGCAGGGTATTATGGTCTGCTTGGTGATTGGATTATTGTGTGCAGATAGTAAAAATACATTTCTCATGTTTTTGGGCGAATTGTTCCTTTAACCACTTGTTCACCTGGGGTATACTGACACTGTCATTACAGTAAATGTTGGTAAGGAGAAAGAGGCTGCCCAAAACTGTAAACCTAAACAGTGTGTGTACGCCCCTGTCTCCAGGCCCCCTCCAGAATACCCATAGACCCCCTAGAATTCCAGCCTATCCCTAGACCCCCCACCCTCAGAGAACAGCCCCTGCCCAAGAGAGACGCAGTCACCTTCACAGAGACGGGGCCTGTGCCACCCAGGGGGCGGAGACATCATGAGGGGCGGAGCCACCAGCCTGAGACAGACCTGGACCAATGGGAGAAGCCCCGGGCGATGAGGGCGGAGTCAGGGTGGGGGCGGGAATGTTCAGAGGATGAGGAGGAGGAGGAGCTGGCAGCGCTGGACAGGAGGAGGCCCAGAGCTGGGCTAGAGCTGACCCACGGAGATCGGAGAACGCGCCGGCTCTGTGCCAGAGCCGACAGGTACGGCTGGAGCAAAACAACACTCACCTGCACACTGTAACAGACATAACACCCATGCACTACCGCAGAGCTAACACGGACTGAAACTCCACCACATGCCCATTCACTGATACAGCGCTAACAGGTAGCAATGAAACCCCATTCACTGATACAGAACTGAGATTAGCATTGAAACCCCATCACGCACACACACATTCGCTACTACATAGCTGATAGACAGGTTAGAAACTAGCGATTTTGTGAACCCTTAACAGGGGTTCAAATCCATGACTTATTGAGAGGATATGTTGCCCTGCCCATTTTCAGTACCTTGAAACTTCACCCTCTTATCAGTAGGTGGGAGTGATGCTTTATAAACCTATCAGTATTAGGACTGTCAATCAATGACTCCCTTTTGTGTCCCAATGTGAAACAGCCGAGTGAGTTTACAGGCCCACTTCCTGTCCCTTACGCTGTGCGTGTACGCTGCGTTTCAGAGACGTCCCGAGACTCAGGGAGAGGGGCCTCAACGACTACGAAGACTTCCCAGAAATGTGCCGCATCGTACAGAGGCTGAGAAACGAGAACAGGTACCTCCTTTGATGCCTTGAATTTAAAGAAAGACAAATCAGCACCTCAGTTTGTTTTCACCAGGTATGCCTCTCCGGCTACTGCCTGATTTGAACCATTATAAGAGCCTTTATAAGCAACACCCACACATACAAGAAACACGGCATTGAGAATTAAAGAACCATTACTCTGTGATAATACTAATGACAGCAACAAAACTGGCAACAGCTACCACTGTAAATACTGCTAGTACTTTTTCTACTATTCTAACTACTACTGTCATCCTAGTTACTAGTGTTATAACTACTATTATCACTGTTATGAGAAGTAATATACACTATAACATATACTATACGTAATGTATACTGTAACTGCTGTAGAAGTAATAAACCATAATAGCAGTAAGTGTCAAAGAAATGATTATTTTTGTTTATGTAATTACTGTGCTGAGCCACTTCTCGTAGGGACTGTGCCGTTGGGCTGTCCTGCTGAATGTCTGGAGTATGTTTGTTTATGTTGTGGGGCTGAGTCACACCGAGCAGACATCTCAGGTGCAAATACCCAGGCTTTGCTGCTGTCGCACCTCTGTAGTCATGTCTTACCATCACCATGATGTAAGCAGCACTGAGTCAGGCATTAAAATGAAGCAATCTGATTGGTAGAAACGGGACGATGAGTTGTTTTGAAACCAAAAGTGGCCGAAGTGGTCCGTAATCTCTCAGCGCTGTTTGGCACGGACTGTGTTTTTCTGTGGACAGCGCAATCTTTATTGGCTCAGACAAGTTTATCGATAGCTGGTTGTAGCTCCCTCCGTTACAGTTTTCATTAAAACTCATTACTCCAGCAGTAGTTTCCAGCAGTCGATGATGGAGGGAAGCGCAGTGCATCAGTGAGTGTCTGGTTGACCTGATCCCTGTGTGTTTCTTTTGAGAGCCAGACCTTTTAGACCGGCTAAGACAAGTCAGTGATTGACCGTTGATTTTAGCTCCACCCTCTTGCTGGGCTCATAAAAAGTCTCTGTCATCTTGGCTGATCGGTTTCTCTGTTCCCCCTTTTCAGGCTTCTGAGAGAGCGGAGAGAGGCGGAGCTTCCAGCTGCGTGTGAGGAGGACTTTGTTCAGGGGAGCAGAGGAACTGTATCCATTACCCCCAAACCCAGGTATCCATCTTCCCTTACAACATCCAATCAGCGCAGAGCATCTTCAGTAGGGCATAGCACTAACAATGTTCTTCATTGGCTGGTTGCAGTGACGTTTACAGTGAGCTGTTTATGTGAAGTTAGGTATGTGTGTAGGTTGGCACTGGCTATTCATTGGTAATTGACTGAATAATCTGTATTTGCGTCACAAAAATAAATCTGTAGAGCATGCAGAAAATGGGTTCTTGAAAAAAAAAAAAACAACGTAAAAGTGAAAGAGCAAACGGGCACAGTTAAATTATTTTATTCTTGCAGCATTTGTATAAAGTAAATGGAGTCCCTGGTTTTGAGAGGATTGTTATGACCTATGTCTGGCTTGTGTTGGCAAAGCCTAACATGGCCGATTAATCCTGGTGAAGGCAGTGAACGTTCCCAAATGTCAGGATGTATCCAATATTTTCCATCCAGGGACATCGACTTGTTGAAGGCAGTGGGCGTCTAATGCGCTGGCAGCGATTCAAACCCAGAAAGTTAGTTCACTGTGTCAGTTAAGTGCACGTCAGACGCAGACGTTTCCCATGAGAGAGCAGTATATAAATGAAAGTATTTAATCAGTGTTAGGGAGGGTGGAGGGCCGGGTGAAGTCAGCGTTTCTGCCAGACGAGCTCCATCGATCCGGATGGGAGAGCTTTAGCCGGACGGGCCTGTCTGTTGATTTGTGGGAGTTTGGGGCCCGGCGGGCAATCCGTTTCCCTCTGCTCTTGACAAACGGTTGGCTGGCCGCGTTCTGATGAGACCGCAGAACGGCCTTATCGCACTGGAGCTTAAAGGGAGGTGAACCGCTGGTGGTCAGCTCCCTTGGAATTGTGGGTAAAAAGCTCTTGTGATGAGGCCACATGAAGGCTTTGTCTGATGCATATTGCAGCTAGAGGGAGGCGAACCTCAGGATTGTGGGTAAAAATGCACTGCAGCGCTGTGGCTGTTCTGTGCTTGAACTGGCAATAAACAAGCACATGGGTGTGTAGCCCCTTGGGATTGTGGGTAAAATGCAGTCATTATGTCAGGCCTCCGAGTGGCTCATGCAGAAAGACGTTCGTTCGTGAGCCCTGTGACTGTGGCTCCAAATCCCAGCCGCATATTTAGCAGCTATGGCTGTACATCTGCTCTGGCAAAACAGGAAAGCCTTGCTGGATTGACAGAAGTAAGCCAGTTAAGTTTGTCAGTCTCATCGCCCTCTGGTGGCCACTCCAGGTCAGCTCGGCTTCTCTCAATACACAGACAGAGGACATAGCAGACTTCATCACCCTCTGATGAAATAGGTAGCCAGTAATTGGTTGTGCGTCTGCAGTATGTAAAGCAGCTAAGGGCTTGTTGCCATGTGAATTGGGTCATGTGTCATGGCATTCTCCTCCTAGGCTGCTGCAGTGGATTTTCAGGTCATATCAGTAATAAACTGCTCAGCTGAGCTCAGGGTGGGGGAAAAATGTGAAGAATCCAAAAAACAAAATGCACAGATTTTCCTGTGCTCTGTAGCCAGCAAAGTGTTCACAAGGGTAGTTATTTAAGGCGGGGGAGCCCTGTGAGGGTTTCAGTGAAGGATTGTGGGTAATGTGCATTCCCGTTTCAGGCTGCAGGAAGCGTTACCGGGGAGACCCAGAGAGAGGGGCAGGGCCAACATCAGGAAGGAGGACGCAGAGTTCGCTACGGGGCTGCTGATTGGTGAGATCCATCCTTCCATACCATAACGAGCAATCCGATTGGCCAAACAATCTGAAGTTTGTCTAGCTTAATTTCATTTGGTGTGTGTGTATGTATGTGTGTGACTGAGTGAGTGTCTGTTTATGACAGCGTTCACCTGAACTGCACAGATGCAGATACATTTGTGAGTGTGTTAAATGCTGCTGCGTGCCTGCGCAGGTGCTGCAGACGCAGAGGTGACTGCGCAGAGGAGGAAAGAGCGGTACAGGCAGGAACTGCAGGAGCAGATGGCTGAGCAGCAGAGGAACAGGAAGAGGTGGGAGTAGCTCACTGAAATAAAGCAGCTTATGAGCTTATTATATTTATAATATATCTGATGACTCATATTTTTCTATTGATTTTATTTATCCCTGGTAGGGAAAAGGATTTGGAGCTCAAAGTTGCTGTCACAGGGGCTTTAGACCCCGAGAAACCGGTGAGTGAAGCACATAGCTGTGACGCAGACCAGAGCCAAAAGTCATAAAACATCTGGCCTAGAAATAATTACAGTAATATAATATTCCAGAGGAAGTCCAATTTTGCCTAGCAATATGAATAATCTGTATAAAATGTTGGCAATAAGTGAACTTCAGTGCATTTCTGTCAAATAAGTGTAATTGTTGAACATCGGTTGCTGTTTGCTTCTCACTTATATGCTAAAATATTGTAATAATTTCAGAGCTTTTTAAGCACACGCTCGTATTTAAATGTAGCGCTAATGAATTAGGTACGTTTTTTTGTAGTAATTGTAGTTGTCGCTGTTTGTGACTCACAGCCAGACCGCATAAGGCAGTTTGGGTTAGTGGGGCGTGACTCCGCCCAGCTGGGGCGTGGCCTAGACGCCCCTGCTGGCGGTGATTTTGGGGGAGTGCCTCCGGAGGAGAGACTACCCCCTGAGCGTCCACGTGTGGCCTTCCAGTCCCCGCTCCTGGACTACAGCGCCGCCCTGGGGGCACTGGGAGGGAGCACGACCGGTGGGGTAACCCCCATCCACGAGGACTTCCACAGAGGTCCCTCCAGTAACCTGGGAGAGATCACTGCCTCCAGGTACACCTGCTGCCTTTTCACCGTTCCCACCACAAGGGTATATCCTGGAACATTTCTGAAATACAGTTTTTTTTTTTTTTTTTTGTGTAACACAGAAGTTCTTTAAATTAACTTAATTTTGGACACTGCCTTTAAAGTAGTTTCAAGTTTCAATTTTATTTGTCATGTGTAGGTTTTCAGAAGGTTAACGGTTCCAATGAAATATGTTGGATGAGAATCTGGTCTACAGCAGTAAAAAATAGCATTATATAAATTACACAACTGTGCTGATGTGAAATAATGGTAAGTGCACAGACAAGGGCGTGGGGGTCAATAACAGCTCAAGGAAAACTACAGTGTACAATGAAGATACAACAGACCCTTAAACATAACCAAGTCTGTAGGTCTAATGGGTGAAATGGTCTATTCCATGTGTGTATGCGTGGGCTGAGCTGATACTGATATTGGTCTTCGCTGCTTGTGCTTTTTTTATTTTTTATTTTTTTTTAGACTTCCAGGTGTCCCTCTCCCCCCACCGTCCACCCTGAGTGACGCGTACAGAACCCCGTACGACGATGCGTATTTCTATTACGGAGCGCGAGACCCTCTGGACCCCGCCCTGACACACTGTGAGTGAGCGAGCAAACGCCTAATGTGTGCTGTCTGTCTTGCTGTAGTAATATACAATTCTAGCTTTGCGTTCACCTCACTTGTCACACTGCCTGAATTTATAACATGTAAAATGTCTGACAATTGTTATTTGACTCTAACTTGTAGCTTACAGTTTATAGGTTTCATTTACCATATAAGACATTGCCATTCAGTTTGGTATTTAATCTGAATTACCTCTTAAACAGCAGCCAGATTATATTGTAAAACGTACGTCACCATGAATAAGTGTACCTGCCAATGTAAAATACCTGATCGGTGTGTTGTGGTTCTGACAGACACCCCCACAGTAGCAGTTCACCCCACAGCCTTAAACGTGCCCCCCGCAGTACCCCAGATCGCCCTGCCCCCCAGGCTGGGGCCCCACCCTCCGTGAGTCTCTCTTTATTTCACTCGTCAGCTCAACGCGTAAGGCCTGAAGTGCATTGACGGTTCACCTGAAAATCACAATGCACTGTTACAGTGGAATGTGTGTGTTTCTTATGTAGTGTCTCCAGTCAAAGGGAAGCTGGTGCTTCAAGATGGAGGACTGGTTTATTCCCACCAGAGAAGGATGCCGGTCAGGCCAAAGAGAGCATACAGAGCTACCAGGAGGCCCTCAAGCAACAGGTACACAACACTGTGTGTGCGTGAGTTTGTGTGTGTGTGTTTGTTTTTGTTCAAGGTGGTCCGGATGTTTTTTTTTTGTTCAAGACAGGACATATATGTTTTGTAGTTTACTGTAGTTGTTCTCAGTCCACTCTCTGACACAGCTCACGTGAAATAGTGTCTCTGTTTCCTGCTGATGTTTGTCCGACCCAGTTTATTGACGGTCGCTCTCTGTCGCCCCCTGGCTGCAGATTAGAGAGCGGCAGGAGTGCAAGAGGAAGGAGAAGGAGGAGAGCGAGCGCTACGAGGCCAGGCTGGAGGCAGAGATGAAAACCTACGACCCCTGGGGGCGGGGCGGGGGTGGAGCCCCCCTCCGAGACGACCAAGGAAACCTCATCAGTATGTCTCCCCTCCCAAACACCCTGTGACCCCCTCACAAATCACAAAACTAGGTTATGACCAAGTAGCTTCCAGTGTAGAATCTTCCATAACATTAAATGTACTGTGTACTTAAGTGGCTTTGAGAAAGAGATAGAGGGAAACAGTACATCGAACAAGGCTTTCTGTTATGAAATGTGAAAGGTAGGTGGAAGAAAGGCATGCAAACTTCATCAATTCAGGCTGAGTAAAAGGACACTGGAGGTGGGGGGTGGATTTTATTGAAATTGATTATTTACCATAAAAATTGACTATTTGTATAATGTGTCAACAGGTGACCTAAACCAAATGCACAAGACGAATGAGGAGGCCTACCTGAACCCGCAGTCCAGGGACAAGAGAACAACAGCGCCTAGTAACCTGAAGGACCCCGCCCCCAGAGGGGGGGACAGCCCCCCTTCCTCAAACAGAGTCTCAGGTAAAACTTACCCCACTCCAGATTTCCATTCATGATTAGATTTAGCGATTCTCTGATGAATGTGGTTTACTGAATAATCCACAAATAATGATTTTCAGACACTGAATATTCTTGATCCACTAATAATTTGAATATTGTATATTGTCTTCTGCTTCTCGGTTTTGAAAGCGTACTGAAGCTTCTTGGTCTTGCTTCGAGTCTTCATCCTCTGCCTGTGCATGTAGGATCTGAAAATCAGTATTTCCTGTCTTAAACGCTTGCTCATCCCCTACAGTTTTCACTCTAACATTACCTCTCTATGGTGCAGTTTCCAAGGAGTTGGTAGGAGTGCACCTGTATCTCTGCCTCACTTCCATTTGTCTTTTTGTAATATCATTATTTTGTACCAGGCATCTCGTATGGCCAGACCTCTCCTTTTGCTCGGGGCAGCGTGTTTACAGAAGCACCCTCACCACAGCAGATCCAACAGCAAGACAAGTACAAGGACTACCTCAGACAGCAGGTATGGACTTCATTTCCTTGTTGAGCTGGAACCAGGCTGGCTCAATATAAATTTCGAAATGTGTTTGTAACTGAGAAGTTCATGAAGTCTTATTTTAAATGCATTTATCACCCAGGCCTCTGCCCTTCACAGACTTAGGCAGAAGAATACAAGAGAGAGGGTTAGAGGCAGGGAGTGAGAGGCAAGATGTTTTCAACACTGGTGCATTGTGGGATTGCAGATCGAGGAGAAGCGGCGGCGCGAGGCAGAGGAGCGCGAGCGGCTCCGGCAGGAGGAGGAGAAGGAGGACGGAGGCTGGCGGAGCAGAGGGCCCGCATCCTGCGGGAGTACGAGGAGGAGCAGGAGAAGAGGAGGCGCAAAGAGATGGAGGTGAGAGAGGAGGAGGGTTACACCTGCTATGACTGACATTGCTTCCATCATTATTCGTTAATTATCAAAATACATTGTCATAATTGGTTAATTGCATCACCCAAAATGAATTTGTACATTTAAAAAAAATGTACAACTGGTTTTAATGTATTCATGTCAATTTTGACTTTTTTTTTTTTTAACAAAGGGAAAATCTACCACCAACTGGCCCTCAGCCAGTATCAATGTCAGTCTCTGGTTAATTGCATAGTTGTGTTTTGTTTTAACGTGATGCTGTTAGACAATATCTACAATCTGTGTTCCATGCCAGTAAAGGAAATTGAATTGATCTCAATTGAATTTAGAGAATTAGGAACATGCTTTTTGGCTCGGGTTTGCTCCTCGATTGGTGGAGCCAGTGTTTTTTTTAGGCTAACCCCTGTACAGGAGGCAAAAGTGCAGGCTTGCATGCCCACAGAAGCCAAGTAGGGGCTGCTTTCCGAAAGCAACGGGCACTAGCATAAGCTAGCTTGCGCTACATCAGAAAGGTGCTTCAGGGGGCCGTGTCGTCTCCTCTGCAGCAAAGGGCCAAGAATGAGGAGCTGGTGCGGCAGGCGGAGGAGAGGAGGAAGGAGGCGGAGAGGAAGAAGAAGGAGCAGGAGGAGAAGGAGAGTGAGGCGCGGCGCAGGGAGTACGAGCGCGAACGGCAGGCCCGGCTGCAGGAGGTGAATCTCTTCCTCTTATATTTACCGCCCTTTATTAAGCTTAATCTTTACATAGGCTTAAAATGTTTGATAACAGCTGAATTCTTCTAGCCAGAAACACTGTACATGAAATATAAGGGAAGCGCTGCATAGAAAAAGGTCATATAACCTTCCATGCTAGCGTTGCAGAACATGTGACAGGTTAACTGTTTATCATGACATTACACTTAAAATGGTGGTTGTGTACAGTGTTTTGGAGGCCCACCTCCCTCAATACCCTTTTAACATAACTCACAGGAAGATTTTGGTATTTCAGACTTGGTGGGACATTCTAGTCAACAGTTGAACCTCATTGGCTGTTTTTTATTTTCTGTTCAGGTCGTCAGGGTGCCATCTCCGCCCATCCCAACCTTGCAGAAAAAGGCGGGGCTCCCAGTATACACCCCGGCCCCCTTCTACTGAGAGCCGGCGCTCCGCCGTCACCATTTCAGTGAGTGTGAGACACACCTGAGACAAATATGAGACAAGCATGACACAAGAGAGCAATCGCTGAAACATACCGCTATAGAAGGAGAATAGCAGGTGTTGGGACCTGCTCCAAAAGTACAAAATGATCTGATAGACAACGCACACATAGAAACACACATGATATTAATACTGTAAAACCTGCCTGGAAACATTGGTCCTGCTCACTTAGATTTCAACATCATAATGACTCAGTGGTCAAAGCAGAGCATATTCACTGGAGTAACTGCTGTCATTTATTTTTGTTTATTAGACCATGACATTTTCATTGCTGCAATGATTAAACATTCCACTGCTGTAAAGTGAACCTTCCCCTGGCTCAGATATCACGAAAATAAACAGCGCACCAATTATTCAACACAATACAGTCCTTTTTAATCAATGCTCTGAGTTTGGAGTGTCAGAATGTAGCTGTAAGTCATTACACCTTTTAGGAACAAATGAACTTCACATTTGTGATGCTCCCTGGTGGCATATCCTGCTAAATCACTCCTGTGACTGGAGAACACTCTGTATGACTATACTGCTTTTAAAAAGGAAATGCACTGTTGTGCTTATTTTGTGAGTGGGGATGGATTATGATGTGTAGTGAGGTGTTTACCCTCCCGTCCACTAGGAGCGCTGTTTGTCAGGCTCACAGTCCCCACCGGTACCAGCCCGAAGGAACCAGCTCAGAGCTGCAGGTAGATGTCTGTCCTTTGTACTCTTTCTCTCTGTCCTCTCCCTCTCTCTTCTTCACCTTCGCTTTGTCTGCATTGCTCCCTGTCTTCACTGTTTACACCGTGGTGCAGTGTTTTTTTCCATTTAAGAATAGTCCTAAAGCTTTCAGACATAATGAAATGGTGTAATTACAACCTAAGAAGTTGAGAACAAATAATGACCAGAGCAGACCATTGGGTCTGTTAAATTTTAATTTCCTTTTTACAGAACTTCATTCAGGATGTTAGAACTAATGAACTTAACAGAGCAAGCGTTGAACATTGTGCACTGACCCCGTCTCTCTTTCTGTCCCTTAGCTGAGCAGCAGGGCGTGATCAGCGAACTGTCCGCTCTGCGCAGGCAGCTGCGCAGTGAGCAGAGGCGTCTGGGAGAGCAGCTGCAGATGCAGGCAGAGTGGGAGGGGCTAGAGACGCCCCTTAGTGACAGGTAGGAGGGGCTTTGCCTCAGTGACTTATGAGGGCGATCACTTTGTGTTCAGGTTCTTTTTCCATGTTAGCTTCCTTTATTGTTTATTTTGCTTGATTTCTTCTGACTACTTCTGATGGTAACAAGGAAGAGAAGGGAGAGGGGATGTGGGAAAAAGAGGAATGAGAAGTCAGTGATGTCAGCCTCAGTGAGCTGTATGTGCAGGTTTTCATTGCAAACAATTATTGTCTCGCTGCAGGTGCAGGGAGCGCCCCCAGGTGGACGTGTTCGACATGGCCCGTCTGCGCATCCAGGCCCC
This sequence comes from Albula goreensis, assembly GCA_022829145.1. Classification (NCBI taxonomy): domain Eukaryota; kingdom Metazoa; phylum Chordata; class Actinopteri; order Albuliformes; family Albulidae; genus Albula; species Albula goreensis. The sequence continues at coordinate 44,815,670 of CM040743.1, read as the reverse complement.
CGTCAGGAGACCCTCCTCCAAAGCCACAGAGCCAATCAGTGTCCAGAACAGCTGTGACTTCAGACAGCACAGATACAGAGGCAAGAAAAATGACCATGCCCTCCACTCACCAATCAAACAGTGGGAAGTACACAGGTCACACCCCCTTACCAATCAGATTAAAGTACCTAGGCAATTACATAGAAGAGAGTACACAAGACACACCCCCTAACCAGGCATTCTGGCCCCACCCTCTGTCAATCAAACATTCAAGCGCACTAGACACAGCCCCTCATCAGTTAAATAGGAGCTAATGCTTTTAGGATGCAGTGTAGTATAATGAACTACTAGCTGCACAATGAGCTCCGACTCATAACTAACACACTGCTGTTTCCAGCTCTCGGTGCACCATAGCTCTGTAGTCTTAAGTAAGGCACTTTAAATTTTGTCTTGCATCCTGCTGTATACACTGGACATCATGTTTGGAAAAAGAAATGCAACCTGTGTTGGATTGTGCAAGAGTGTACGCTAAAGACCTAAAATGTGTGTGTGTGTGTGTGTTTTTGTGTATGTTACAGACAGGGACTCTGTGGAGGATGTGGGACAGCTCTCATACCTGGACCCCTCTGGTGAGGGGGGAGGGGCCATGCAGCCGCGACGGGCGGGCAGCGTGAGGAGGGGCGGCACTGCGGGTCAGTGAACGGTCATCTCCTCTGCTCTGTTTCCCAGGGCTCATTATGTCACCGTTACAGCATCTGGGTCTAGTGAAAACTGTAAATTTGTCATCGTTTGCATTGTTCATTGCATTGTCATTTCTAAACACATCTCTGTTTGTTCCTCATGCTGTTGACTTGCTTTAGTAATTACCCTGTCTCTCCTTCTCTCTCTGCCTGCTCAGATTATTTTGACCTTTCTCCTCTGAATCAATCCTCCCGTTACTCGGTAAGTGACAGCACCGTTCTTATCCCTTCATCCCTGAAAAGAGCTTTTGTGTCAGGTAGTATTTATTTATTGCTGTGTGTAATGTAGTGATGTCATTGTAGGTGTAAAACATTTTAATAGTCCATTGTGCCGGTTAGCACAAAGGCTAGCCTTTTCAACGTTCTCGTGGGTGCAACACCCAATGTCATATTTCAGGGAGAAGCTTGAGTGCCTGTAGTTGCCTGAAGCTTTATTTGTCTTTAGAGACCCATTGTGACATCATCACTCTTGTGCTTCCTGTTTTCAGAGGAAGTGCTCTGAGGACGGGTCTCTCAGAGGGTCCCTGCTTGAGTCAGAAAGCGCTTTCATCGGTGAGCTGGAAACTATTAAACTTCTAAACTGGTCTGGAATGTGAATTCAGTTTGACAATGTGTGTTTGTATGTGTCCTTTTCCAATAAAACATAAATAAGACAAATACGACACTCAAGGACTACAGCCATACAATAATATTCTTAATTATGTACTCAAGTTGTCAGAATAATTTTCTGGAAGTGTGCAGGCTTATACGGTTTCTTTTCAATCAACAGTGAAACATGACACCAAGTATTGAGTCCTGGTTAGGGAGCTCAACCCACTATACTGGTTGTAGGTTTGGCTCTGCCATTGTGTACCCATGAGAGATACATCACCTCAATTTTTTTATTTTTGTTGCTGCGACCAGAATTGCGCCCTCAGTTTTCACCCGAGGAGGCTGAAATTTGGCATTTAGGTCAAGTGTGTGATGGTGTGTTTCTGTTCATGCCAATTGGCTAAAAGGGGGCGTGGCATTGGGAGTGGCCTGGTCGCAGCTGTAGTGAATTTGCGCTTGTCCTCTTGTTTTTCCAGATCCGAACGGCGAGGCGTTCCCTGTGACCCCGGATCCTGAGCTGAAGCCTCGCCAGCTCTCCGCCCGTGAGAGGAGGAGGATGAAGAGGAGCGAAGCTCACAGTGTGAGAGACAGAGCGTCTGACCCCTCACTCCCTGACACACCCCTCTCTTCTCATCCTTGTCCCCCCCCCCATGACCCTCCATACCCCTCGACCTCACCCCCACAAGGTGGCTATGCTACTCTGGGTAGTTTACAACTCAGTAATAAAAACCTGTGGATACAACCAGTACATTCCCCAATAGGCTCCTCACTCTGTACATTCTTATCTCTGAGCTATCTTTAGCTCCAGGCTAAGAACTGACCCTGGGCTAGCTTAACCAGCTACAGCCCTACGCTACAGCCCTTTAGCCCTGTGTTTCTGGGCATAGCCCTGAGAAGTTGGGGTTGACCCACTCCAGAGCAGCCGGCCCCAAAGTCGAAATAAAGGGTTCGCCCACTTTGGACTGGATTGCGACAGTATGAAAGCTTTCTTAGCCTGACGCTAACAGCTAAGGTAGCCTGAGGGTAAGAAGGTTCAGAGAGCGCCATTAGCTCAGGGTGAAGCACGGTATGAAAAGCCTTTAAGAAGACATACCAAATCCATAATCACAGGATGAAAAATCTCAATTAGGACTCGGGTGCAGTGTGAAATGGCAATGTTACAGATTGTTCCTCGTATGCGCTGGGTCTCAATGGAGCGTCTCTGTTCTCTGTGCAGGCCATGGGCAGTGAGGCTGGGGAGAGGCAGCCCTCAGGCCTCCATCCTAAGCAGGACAAAACTCAGCAGGGTCGCCGAGGGCAGCAGACTGAGGGTGTTGACCGACATGGAGACTGGAGAACAGGTAAGTCTGTGTGCGTTTATGCATGGGTGTGAACGTGTGTGTGTGCATGCGTGAGACACCTCTGTAAGTGACCTGCTTTCTCTGCTGTCCACAGCTGAGGGCGACACCCCAGTCCTGCAGCAGGCCCTGCACAGACGCGTCTCCACGGACACGGTCGCCACGGAGCCCTGGATGAGGCCCGGCACCTCGGATGCCCTGAAGCACCTAAGCGCCGGCCCCACCCAGTCAGACAGGCCGTCCAGTAGGGATTCCCTGGTTCATGGCTGGGACGGCCCCTCCACCTATCACGGCTGAGGCCCTGTCTTTGCCCCGCCTCGCCCTTTTGACTGACAAGTTCTATGCACTTTCTCCGTCCACTCAGGTGGATGGGTTCTGCTCCCTCTGAACCGCTGACCCTGGAACAGTTTCAGCTTTTCCTACAGAGTGGCTGCAGTCTGATTGCAGGGTGGCTAGACTGATCCTAGACCTGTTGTCACGGTGGGACCAGGTTTGGACAGTGAACCCCTAAGCTCATATTCATAAAGTACCTCAGAGTAGGAGAACTGATCTAGGATCAGGGTTCCATAATTTAACCTCATGCATCATAAGCTACAAGCCCAAACTGATCCTGATCAGAGTCTGTATTGATAAAGTGCCTCAGTAGGAGTGCTGATCTGGGATCAGTTTCGCCTTTTAGCTAAATTAGAAAGGTTATGATATGGACAAGGGCAAAGCTGATCCTAGATCAGTGGTCCTACTCTGAGATGTTTTATCAATATGACCTAGATATTCTTATCTCTGTGTGATAGGGGTAATGAGGAAGGTTTGGTGCATTAGTGTATTTTTTTTGCTGTGAATTTCCAGACGCTTCAGCTTTGCTATATTGTACCCAAATGTATTAATATATTCTACCTCTGGTTTTTTCTTCCCAAAAAAAGAACCCTTTAAGAATGTCTTGGACAGTGTGCCGGTTACATGATTGTTTCTGAAGAATGTTTTGTTCATGCGATCTTGCAATCAGAAAAAAAAAAAAAAAAAAAAAAAAACGGCCAAGTGCAGATTCTTGGCTGAATGTAATTTAAAATGGATGAAATCAGAAGCTGATGAAAAATGGAACTGAAGGCAAAACAGTAATCTGTTTCAGGAGGGGAAAAAAAACACAGACACACCGACCTCACATCAGCTTACGGTGCAAACAATAATGATGAATGTGTTGTTGAAGTCTCGACACAAAAGGGTTTCCAAACCTTGCTATACGGAGCTGCAGGGCCCGCCGTCACCAGGAATGAGGACCAAGCCTCCAGAGTCCACTGGCGTTTCTGGTTTCACCTTAAACTCAGATGGAAGTTCAGACTCATGGTCCCTAGGATTGAGATGCTTGACATACAGGGTAGTAATCACCGGTTCAATGGAATTCCAGGCCGGCCATTTTAGAGCATCACGTTGCACATGATCACCGATCGCTACAGTATGTGGATGGGCCACAGCAGGAAAGCCGTTATGGTCTTCCTGGACCAACCCCAGTGTGAGCAACATGATTGGCCCAAACTGGGATGTGGGAATTTGCACAGCAAGGATAAATCACGGTCAGCGTCCATGCGTGAAACGCACCCAGTCTGCCCTGAACGCTGTGCAAAATACTGTTTTAATGCAGGTCACACTCCAGTCCTACAGGGCCACAGGGTTTTAGTGGTTTTAGTCTCAACCCCAGAACAGAGGTGTGTGGATACTAGCCAATCAGTAACCTATTAGCTACTAAATTGCAGAAACACCCGACACTGTGGCCCTCCAGGGCTGAAGTCTGAAACCCCTGTTTTAATGTTTGCTTGTTGGGCTGAGTACAGCGTAAACCAGGGTTCCAAACTCACATCCTGGAAGCCAGCAGTGTCTGCTGCTTTTTGGGGACAGGCACTGAAGTGATTTAATTTTTGTGCTTCCTATTAAACTGGCAGCCAATTAGGCCTTGAAAAAAAATTGCGTGGACTGTAGCAAATTTCTTCAGTACTGAGACATACCAAAAAACTAGCAGACACTGCAGCCGCCAGCTCAAAAACTAACATGTTGAAAGTTTTTCATCAGGAAAGGAGCACAGGATTGTTTACTTGTATTGTGCAGTAGCAAGATTTCAATTTGTCATGCTTTTCTTAATGTCATCTCCTGAGGAAGGAAATATTTTTAATATGCAGTGCAAATATTTTTGTTGCCTTGATGTGAATTGGTAATGGTTTGGAAATGGTATTTAATAAATTATATTTTTTATATATATATGAAGCAGTGTCATTTGTCAGCACTGAAATTTCACCAAGGATGGCTGCCCAGGAGAAATGGGTTTTACATTTCAGTCATTAGTCATTTGGGCTCAGAGCCTACAGTCTTCATCAACTATGAACAATAAAAAAAAATCATGACATACAAAAGCATAACTACCACAAAAATTCTAAATCTCACCAAACCCTCGTTTTCACACAAGAACTGGTTTGAACTGCAAAAATGAGTTCAAAAACTTTATTGACCTTTGACTTCGTTAGAATGTGCAAGATGATATCCCATATTGTACACTTGTACAAGAATTTTTTTTTTTCTTTACATAGAAAACTTTACATTTCTTTACCATATACATTAAGACCCGTCGGTATTCTGCATCAGTACAAGCAAGTGCCTCAGATTAACAAATCACCTTCAAGAGCACGGACATCATTCACATTTTCAGAACATTCCCATACTCCCCATGAAACTGAGTTAATTTATATATAGATCTATATATATAATTTATATGTATAATATGTATATAATTACATTTTCAATTTTGTACACTTACAGTGAAAGCTACATCAAACATAAACCAGTGTCCATTCAGGTGCTGTTCAGATTAGTTGGGAATATTTAAATTCCAGTATGTTTTTTTTTTCATAATAAAACCCTCTGTACATATAAAATTGAATAAGTTATTCTATTCATATAGTACCAACTGATAGCAGCCCCCTCCCCCCATCACTCAACCTGATGGGAGTTACGCCAACTTTAAAGTGTAAATTCCCAGTGCATTCAGTAAATAAGAGTGCAGCAAATAGGTTGAAAACAAAGAACAGGTAGAAAATTAAATTATTTTAACCTAAAAAAAAAAAAAAAAAAAATTAAAACGAAAGTCACTGGCTCCCTGCCGCTCTCTCCTGATTGGTTGAGAGTGAGACGTTGAAGAGGGTTCCGACGCGCAGGTAGAACTTCCTCAGGACGGCGCGCAGCTCAGGGATGAGATCGAACTGCATGACATCACACAGCAGCGGGTAGTATCTGCAGGCGTGGGCCTTGAACTGCGGACAGACAGACGGACAAAACATCACTTCCCCCTTCAGCATGGTATGTTTGTCCGAACGGAGCAACCATGTGGCGCCTGCATGTGGCTATCTTTGTTTATGCAAGGAGCTATTTATCATCTGCTTATATATATCATCCATTTATTACAACTGCCAGTCCTGGTCCTAAAGACCCAGACAGTGACACTGCTGATTACACCGTTAAGGGCTGAGTCACAACAAAATCCTGCAACACCCTGTGACTCTCCAGGACCAGGGATGGATACCCCTATTCTCAATGTGGTTCTAGCTCCAGGTGCATCTTGGGAAGGGGCAAAGACTTCACTGGGAAGGGGTCTGGCAGCAGCACTGAATGGATATGAGGCAGCGTAGTCAAAGGCATAAGGATACATAATTTAGTTATTGCGCCTTGTTCCACTTGCTGACAGATTTAGAAGTGTGTTGGCATTCAATGTTTCTATTCTTACCCAGGTGTGGTTAAAAAACACAGTAACATTTTGGGAGGGAAAAAAAAAACTCGCTGAAATGTCTTCATCTAAGCCGAAGAACACACTATAACAGCGTTTAGGAAAACTGAACTCCCCTCCACAGGAGGCTGCAGCTGGCCTCGCACCTGTAGAAGAATGTCCACATCAGTGAGCCTATGGGGGGGGCACGGTGTTCATGGATGGCCAGGCTGACATCACAGTTGAAAATAGAAGGGTGAAAAGGAGGCCACAGGCTAACAATAGATCTGCATTGTCTGTTCCCACCATTTTGGACCATTCTAGAACTTTCTAAACACTAAAAGAGCATGATTGTCCTATTTTTGCACCTGCTTGGTTCTACTTTTGTTGTACGTTTCGTTTTTTTGCTGCAACTAAACTGGCCTAGAAACAGTGCACTCACTATTCGAAAGGTACTGAAAATATACATGTGTGACCACTAGGTGGCAGAAAGAGTCGGAAGTGGGGGTTGCTACGGTAGAACAAATGACAGATGAGGTGTGCTTCCCAGCAATAAACAGGGGTTTTGTGGGTACTCAGCTTAAAAACTGCAAATTCAGGGCAAAACAACCTTCAACTGAAGAAAAATAAAAAGTGCTCTGTATGAACAGTGTCAAAATGTGAACATGAATGCCCAATTTTTTTCTTCAATTCCTGAACATAATTATACAATGTACTGTAATAATCCCTGTCTGTAAATAATCTTTTTTTTTTTTTTTTTTTTTAGTGGAGTTCACTTTCTCTTGCCCAGTTTATTCGGCTTCCCTTTTAAACTTGGAACGGAGCTTGGAACTGAGCTGCACTAACTCTACAGCTTAGAGTGCTACGCTAACTCTGTGAAATGGAGAGAGCCACAGAGCACCCATACTCACCCTCTCATCGCTGATCTTCATCACCTTGGTGAGGAGGAGGAGGAGGATGTTGGTCCAGGCCTCCCTGTGGCTCTCTGAGGTCAGCACCAGGAAGTACTGCAGGGCTTCACAGCACACGCTGCGACAGGGCGAGAGGAAGGACCAGGATTCGGTTAGCAGTCTGGTCAGGTCTGTATACTGGCTAAGAGCAGGGTGTTTATGTACACTGGCCAGAGATGGCTATAATAATATCAGTTTTCAGTCTGGATATCACCCTATCACCCATTATAATTGATCCTGTGGCTCTCCCTGAGTTGAATCACCAGGGGTGTGAGAGGGTTGGGGAACCCTGCTGCACCAATTTAGGGGTGTCGGCGTGTCTTACCTGAGCAGCCGGTTCTGGACCTCTTCCCAGGCGGAGCGACGCTCCTCGTCAGCGTACATGCGGAACAGGATGCGCAGACCGCAGGCCAGGCTCCCCGTTTCCTGCTTCAGCAGGTTGGGCTTGGACTTCCCCTTAAAGCCTGGAACAGAGAGAGCCACTGAGCGCTACGCTAACTGTGCAACTCCACAGCCTGAACCATAGAGAACCACTGAGCGCTACGCTAACTCTGCAACTCTACAGCCTGAACCATAGAGAACCGCTGAGCGCTACGCTAACTCTGCAACTCTACAGCCTGAACCATAGAGAACCGCTGAGTGCTACGCTAACTCTGCAACTCTACAGCCTGAAGCATAGAGAACCGCTGAGCGCTACGCTAACTCTACAGCCTGGAACAGATGAAGCCACTAAACGCTACGCTAACTGCACAGCCTGGAGCACAGACACACGGAGTGCTACGCTAACTCTGCAACCTGGAATTCAGAGCATTAAGCTAACTCAACAGTCTTAAAGTCTGTAACAGAGAACCAGTGAACACTATGCTAACTCTACAGCCTGGAATTCAGAAACACCTTGGACTATGGTAACTCTACAGCCAGGAACATAGAAATATGCAGGAGTTTGCTAATATGTGTATGTTGCATGTGTGCACACACAGCTCTGCATGTGTGGATGTACAGGTGTGTGAGTATGTTTGTGTGAGTATGTGTGTTTTAATGAAGGGGTCAGGGACAGACTCACCTGCCCGCCACAGCGTGGTCCTCTGCTCGTTGCTGGAGTTGAAGGCCTTGGCGAAGCGGTGAGACTCCAGCAGGCAGTCCAGTAGCTTGAACAGCTGCTCTGAGGACAGGTGCCGGTACATCCCCTGGTCCTGCAGCTCCACCCCCACGCCTGCGTCCAGAACATCTCTCTGGGGAGCCCAAAACACACACACATTATACACACAAATACTTACACCACACACACATCACATACCATACAAACAGAACTCAGAGATGAGAACACACTGAAACATTACTATGTACTTCAAAGTGTAATATTGCTGAAGAAGAAACAACTTGATTGTCAGACTGTAAATTTGACTGACTGACTGACTGACTGACTGACAGAACAATTGACTGACTAGCTGACTGTCTCACTAATTGATTGGCTGATTGGTTGACTGACTGGCTGAGTGGATGATTGGCCGGCTGTGTCACTGGCTGATGGGTTGACCGACGCCCAGGCGTTACCTGGGCAGCCGCCAGGTTCTCGGCGTCCTCTTTGCGGCTGGTGGTGGGGAAGAAGACGATGTTGTCGATGGTCTGGATGAGCTCCAGCTGCACCACGCACTTGATGAGGAGGGCCGAGAACAGTCTCTGCTCCTGAGCCCCTGCGCCAAACACAGCAGAGCTTCAGCGCCTGGCTGTGCATCCACAACCTCACGGGTTCAAATCCCACAAGGGACACTCCCCAAGCTGGGTATGTCACCTGAACCACTCTACAAAATATTATTTATTAACGGGTGAGAGAGGAAAATTTAGTCTATTCCATGCTGTTTTCACTTTTCTATTTTCTTCCTTTTGCCCTTATAGATTTAAAGGTAATCTAGGGACAAACACTGGTGCAATGTTTCAGACTACTGTTGATTAAATATCCCTAATACAACAGAAAAATTACATAAATTCAGTGTACAATTCTTACAGCTGATGTCAGTTCATCCAGTATAATGTCCTCAAGTTTGCATGGCCTTGAAATGAAGCCCGGTTTTCAGTTTATTGTAGTTCCTGACATTTCAAACCAATCTGCAGGCCCAAGCTTTTGCATCATGTGTCACTATAGCAACAACAACAAAGTTGCAGGGGAGAGAGCGTGACTAGGACTCACTGGCTCTGAGGCCGTCCTCGTACGTGCCTGAGCCCGGGCTCAACGGACTCTTCCGCTGGCCCTCCACGGACAGCTTGTCTGCACTACTGACAGACTGCTGGTCCTCACTGCGTGTCTGACTGTCCAGAGACTTCTGGGAAATGGAGTCCTGAGGATACCAACATAAAACCATGTCACAATCAATCAGACAGCCTGAGCTGATCTGGTTCGTCTCAATTTGCACTAGACCTGCCAATATTCATTTCCATATAAATAGTGAAGTAATAAAAACAAATAAAACAGTGAGGGATTAAACAGGCCTCGTGAACCCCAAAAAGGGCAGAGCTACAATGTGCACAGATCGGTCCTGGAGAGCTACATGGTGTGGCTGTTTTCCCCCCCCCCACCTTAAAATCAGCAACCCAGTCAGACTCCACAAACAAAGCAGGGAGAGATAGCGGTGTATTGAGCGATCCCATTGAGACCAATTATCTACTGAGTAAGAGGAAAAACTACTGGATGATGTTGCACTCCAGGACCATAGCGTTGCACACTACGCTTGGTGCAGGAAGAGGGCGCCAGGCACGTGCGTTTACCAGCTGCCTGTCGTTCAGGTCTGGCCGGCCCGTGGAGTCCCCCTCTGACCCTGCAGGTCTCCACGTCAGCAGCCTGGGAGAAAAACAGCAGCATGTTAACTGTCTGAAATGAGCTTTCACGGGACCTCCACCGCACCAGAGCGAGAGGAAAAACGCGTCCGGTTAGTCCAGGAGCCAAAGAACCAGGCCTCACCCTCAACCCAGAACTGACAACACATGAGATCAAGAGGGACAGCCTTCCCTCACTCACATAGACTACATAAGAACAGCTCTTACAATATAGAAATTGACAGTAACTGCACTCATCAGTCAGCTGAGAGGGACAGCTGCTGGTAATATAGCACTGTTGGACTCCTGCAACCTGGAGTGAAGTCATTACTGTGTAAACAAAGTAATTCACCCAGAATTTCTTTCCTGAAAATATCAAGCTGAACCATTGCTATGGTTAATGTTTTTGTCCATTTTGTATGTCAGTTAAGTGGATAAGGATATGACTGCTTAAGCCAAAGACTCCATGACACAGGATCTGTTGGTATACAGCTATATGATATACAAGGCCAAAAACTGAGCAAAGAACTAATAAAAATCTGACAGAAAAGGTGAGATGAGATATATTTAATGTCTAAAATGATGCGTCTAATGTCTGACAGGACGAGCTTAAGTGCCCTGAGACTCGGTAAGCGGAATACAAATGATGCAACGTTGTGAGAGTTCAAGCAGGTCCTGGCTGGAGGGAGCGGACTGAGGCGGGTCTCACGCGTGGGGGATGGTGGTTTTGAAGATGTCCAGCATGCAGTTGCAGGTTTTGTCCCAGGTGTCGGGGGTGAACTTCTCCCCGTTGAGAATGACCACGTTCTCCAGGCAGTTTGTGCCCGACCGAGCCAGCTGCTCGTTGTCTGCATAAAGAGAGAGCGTGAGAGAGAGGGAGAAAAAGAGAGAGGGACAAAGAGACAGAGAGAGAGAGCTATATTTATTACTGTATGTCCCAGGATTTGAGGGACAGATAAATAACACAAGAACAAGAGTTGAGGCTGTGTATTGGTAATAATTACAGTCTTATCTTTCATTACAATAATGGTTTTTCACTGTGAATTTTGAATGGATTTCAGAACAGGACTGTGCTTGATGGAGTGCAGGAGGGCACAGAGAGTGAAGTGGAAATTAATAACGGTGGATTTTAATATCGATAATGCCTGAAGAATTAGAGTTTAGCAATTTGAGGGGGAGAGAGAGAGAGAGAGAGAGAGAGAGAGAGAGAGAGAGAGACACAGAGGGAGGGAGAGAGAGAGAGCCAGAGGAAGGGAAACATTTTAAATAACTACTGCATTTCACTTCATGTGAAAAATTCATTTTTGAGAGAGAGAGAGAGAGAGAGAGAGAGAATTGCACTTTTAGTTACTTATAATCTCAGCGTGAAAGGTTTGAATCTCAAGCGGACCGGGTATCATTTCCTCTGACGAAATGAAATCCATCTGAATGGGTTCAAGTAGAATAGAATATAGCCTCCATCCAAAGGGGAGAAAATCTGCCTTTGTTCTCACCGTAAAAACAGAGGATTGGACCACAATAGGCAACACTGGGAGGACAGCCACAACATAATTTTCATAGCAAATGTGAAGTATAACGTACATCCGCACCCTGCACAGCCCACATATCTTGCTGGCATTGCACCAGCCCGGTATATCTGTGTATATATTTATATATTTAGATTGCTCTCACCTTGCTGCACACACCAGAACAGCTGGGATAGGATGTCGTCCAGTAGGACATGGCTGAGAGACTCAAAGTGCTGGGTGAACACGTCACAGATGGCGTACAGCGCGTGGTTACAGGTGGTGGTCATCCACTCTGCTTTCTGCAGCCGAACACAGAGACGCAGGAGAAACATTACTGCTACAGGATTCTAAATATATTTAGTGTACAGTCCAACGACTTTTAAAAACCTACAAGGGAAAGGGACTAACCTTTTTTTCAGGTGTATGGATACAGTGTGAGTGTATGTCCATTTGTAAGCGCATGAGAGTGTGTTTATTTATGCACAGGAATGCACGCTTGGATCTCTGTGTGCCTTTTTGTGTAAATGTGTGCGTTTATATGAGTTAAGGTGTTTGTGTCTGTGCGCGTGTTTGTTTGTGTAAATGTGTGCATGGAAATGTATCCGTTTGAGTAAATGTTAGTTATGTGTGTGTATGAGTGTGAGTGTGTATGTGCGTTTATGTAAATGTGAGTGTGTTTGTGCAACCGAGTTTGTAGGAGAGTAAATGTGTGTGTGTTTATGTAAATGTAAATGTGTGTGTGTGTGTGTCTGCATGCATACACACCTCTGTCTGCTGCTCGGGCAGCTTCATGTTGTCAAAGATCCTGAAGATGATCCTGAACAGGTCCTGCCACCAGTGCTGCTGGTAGGTGTGTCCGTACGTCTTCATCACCTCAAACATCACCGTCAGGCCCCTACGCCAGCCCCGACACCCACCCCACAGCACAGTTACATGCAACTTCCCTACATAAAGGTTATTGAAAGATGCTACAGCATTCGGGAAGACATTTTTAACCCTTTTCAGGTGTCCACTGGGTGGGACACATGACATCTGGGCCCCATGGAAACGGGGCGCCCTGCCCTCACCTGGTCCTCACGTCCAGCTTACACCTGTTGATGATGCAGGAGAGCTCGAACAGGATGGGGAACCAGCCGCGGACCCAGACCCTGTCCTCTGGGGCCACGTTCATGTCGTCACTGGTGTAGTCTTTGAAAGCCTGGACGGACACGGACACGGACACACACACAAACACACGTGTCAGATATTCACCTAAAACACGACCCACAAACCCCCATGTGTCCCCTACAAAGATAACCTTTCTCTTGCTGTTTTACATGGTCGGTTTTGTGTGGTTTCCTGTTTTTTGTTGTTTTTTATTTTTTGTTTTTTTCCCCTACACTTTTTTTGTTTCTTTTTCACATTATTACAACAGTATTATGGTAAGCACCAGTGGAAAAGGGGCAGGTTTAGATCAATGAGTAGCAAAATGGACAATGGCAACAGTGACAGTGACTGACAATGACTCTCCAAAACCACCTCCAAAACAACCAGCTGCCTATAAAACTCCACTGAGGCTCTATTTTAAGCCCATCTGACTCAGACTTCCCTGTCGGAGGTGAGATGTGGGGGCGTGGCTCTCACACCTGCGGTCGCTCGGAATCTCACCTGCGGTCGCTCGGACACATATTTAGCGCAGTGGCGGATTAGCCGAATGGACTCCATGCTAGTGTCGGGGAAGGAGGCGTTGCAGGCAAACTCCGACAGGCACTTCACCGCGTCCTGGAAGGAGTCGATGCAGGCGGGGAAGTATCTCTCGAACACGTTCGCTGGCAGGGGAGGAAACAATGAATGAGCACGAACTTCACTGCAGTGTCGAGTTTCAAATAAAGCTCCTTGTTACTATAGGCTGAAAGGCTAGCACGAGGGATTAAGACAGCGCATATATCACACCCTGTAGCCTGCAATTATTTAGACAATCATCAGACGATACAAAAGGGACAGACAATACACTCACTGACGATGTGACCCGTGGTCTGGAAGGCCAGCTCCACGATGCCCTCGTCCTGGTCGGAGGCCGCCAGGTGGAAGACGGAGAAGATGTTCTTCCAGCCGGAGCGGATGTTTCCGGCCTGCGAGTTCACCATCTGGGCTATGCACCTCACCACCATGTCCCGGATCGTGGGCGACCTGGGGGAGGAGCAAAGTACAGGGGGCAAAGTGATGCATGTTGGGAAATGTAGTTAGCTAAGGATCGGCACTAGCACTCATAATCCGGTGGGTGCACTTAATGTTCTCCTGCTGTATAAGTCACTCTGGATAAAAACTTCTGCCAAATGACTCTAATGTAATGTAATTCAATGTAATGCAATAACACAGTAAAATGGTTAGGGAGCCAGAGTTCACTTGTTAAACTCCCCAGACACACCAATGATGTTGCACTGTTGAGCAAGCTACCTCGCCCGAACTTCGCTTCAGTAAATACCCAGCTGAACATACGGTTATTACGTAAAAATGTAAGCTGTGGAGGTCACTTTAAATAAGGGCATCTAAATGTAGAACAGGATTTGTCCTGGGGGCCAGATTCATTTTCCATTTACAACTAACAAAGAAACGAATATGATTAGGGCAAATGTATAATATATTGGAAAACGTACTATGCCTAAAAATATGCTATTACAGTAGCCATTACTAATTTTGTTATCTGTGGGAGGAGCACTGATACTGAATAAACAGCATACATTTTTTTCTGAGGGGTGGGAGTACATCATTAGCGGGTCACATTTCGCCCCTGGGCCCCCTAGTTTCAGACTTTAAATGGCAAACCAATATCGAATGAAAGGCCTATTTTTGTCTTCAAAAGGGTCCTTTTTCGTTTACGTTGTACAGTGGTCTAAACCTGAAGTTCAATCAATGGGCAACGGCGGCAAAACGGCATTGGCTGGAATTTCAGCATCTGACCAGAAGGTTGCAGGTTCGAATCCTAAGAGGGGTGTTGCTGATATTGCATGCTTGAGTGAGCATCAGTGTATGACTGCAGGTTTATAATGCAACACATGGAGCGTCAGTGGCACAAAACAGCCTGAGCAAGGGTGTCTGAGATTCAAATTCACAGGGATAAATCACCACAACGATGTCCCCCCTTCCCCCACCCCACCCCACCTCTGTCCCTCCCCACATGAAGCCGTGACCGGCTCCTGCTCTCACTCTACTTAATGAAGTCGGGGACGGGAAGTCTTCCCGCGCTTTGGGCTTTGAGCGCTATTAACCGTTTGACCCCCACTGATTAATTACCTGTGTGTGAGTCACCTTCCACGGGGTTAAGCGGAGTACAAATGACGAGCGCTCTCCCATGTGCTAATCAATTGGGAGTCTGGGATGCCGGAGGCATGGATGCCATAAGTATAGGGTCCTTGAGAACGCACAGGAGTGCACAGGTTAAAGTCCCGAGGAGGTGATTACTGTAATGAGGTTTCATGAAGCCTGTTGTGGTGGAGCTGCAACCAGCTGTCAATCATTGACTTGTCGGCCAATCAGAAATGACTTTTTCCTCTGATGCCATGTCCAGTCTAATGATCAAGCCCACTGCTCTCCAATGCACGTGATGTTCCCCCGAGGAGACACTAGGCATCGTTTCTGTGCTGATGTCCAGAAGATTAAAACACAGCCAATGTTGTCACTGATCCAAATCATTGAGTCAATACTACAAAATAGAAGCTCCTCCCACTTTTGTTTCAATGACGTTGGACTCCCCCATCACTCATCCGTTGTTACGATAAAACCAAAAAGGTGTTTTTGCTAGTGTTGCCATGTACTGAGCAACAGGTACAGGGAAGCACCACAGGACTAGGATGCTAGGACAGGTAAACAGAACCCTCTGCCCCTGCAGATAAGCCTGAATGCAAATGAACACGCTGGAATGATCCAGACATAATTGGGCCAATTTGCCTTAAGCCAGTCTCTTCTGTAATGCTTTAGTGACTGAGCAGATCCTGTGGGAATTATGAGATACCAAATGAATGTGCTCCATAATTAATTCCCGTCGGTACAAATGAAAAATACATGGCTTTACTAAATCATAGCTGCGTCATGCAAAGTTTTAAGATTAATCGCAACTTTGTACGGAAGGAAGGGAATCAACGCGGCACCAGAAGCAGTACCTGTTCTTTTTCATGATGTGTTCAAAAGGCCGCAGGAAGTCTTTCTGGAACCTGAAGTTGGCCAGCTCCCCCTTCTCCAGAAACTTCATGGACAGCTGTCTAAGGGAGTCCACGGCGAAGATGGCCACGTCCTCGTTCGGGTTGCACCCCGCCTGAGATATATCAGAAAAGATAAATAATAATAATAAAAAACATATCCTGGACTAACAAGGTACATTTATTGAGGAAAGCAGATGATGTAGTGTATGGCTGGAGTGGAAACGTGAAGGCAGCAGCCATTTTGTAGGAAATTCCGAGCGGACCTTGTTGAAATGGTCTCCGATGACCTCCCAGATGCGGGACCACTGCAGCCTGATGCGGCCCATGTTGTAGTAGGAGATCTCCACGATCTTCTGCAGGCTGAACATGCGGGGGTGGGTGGGAGAGGCCAGCTCGTCCATCGACACCGCGCACAGCCAGCGCACAAAGTCCACTGCGTGAACGAGAACGAACCAGTCATACACATGAATAATGCACGCACGCACACATGCACACACACACGCAACACACACACACACACACACACACACACACACACACACACACACACACACACACACACACACACACACACACACACACACACACACACACACACACAAACACTTCCGCACATTCAGTCAGTCTCTGTTGGAATGTGTTCGTGTCAAAAAAAAGGTAAAGTTAAAAATGGGGACTCAGTCCATTTGCTTTGAGATTAATGCCTTTCAATTTGGTAAACATATAAATTTATTAAATAATGGGTGCGTATTAACAACCATCATAAAATACTGACCGACTGCATTGCCATCCAGTCTGATGGAACCAGTAAATATCCTAAAACAGAAGAAAATTAATAAGCAGCAAATCAGGTTAAACATTTGTTTAACTCAATAAACAACATCTCAGAAAATAATTGTAAAAAATTCCATTACAGAAAATTGACACAAGAATATTCCATTCTTTGGGTGGTATTTTTTCAAATACAAAAAATTAACTCAAATACAACTAAACTCAGTCATTTCTTAACTCTGTTGCTTAAAATATCAAGCAAGTGAATTAAACTCCAAGATTCAAACAAATTCAGGAGAAAGGGGGGTACCTGTCCACAGCGACCACCACGCTCTGGGAGCTGGTCTCTCCAATGGACTCCTGTATGCTTGCTATCTGTTTCCGGTCAACGTTCCCCCCAACTGCCAGACAAACAAACAGGACATGAAAAGGATTAATTGCTCTGCGCACTCCACCCATCTCCGGCTTACAAACAATTTAAATTCCTCACTATCTAAACGGTTCGCAAGGCTCAGGAACTATTTCTCCCGGTGTAGAGGGTGTTCCTTGGTAAACAGCAACAATAAATATCATGCTTTCAGAATCTTGATTACACCAGATGTAGGATGCTTCTCACCAGGGCATTTACTAGGGAAAAGAGTGATGCCTTAAAATTTTTGCTCTGGGATTTCTGAAGCATTTTTCATTGGTTGGCTGCTGGAGCACCAACACAGCCCTGCTGCAGTGCACCAATGGGAACTCACCAAGGCCCATGTACTCATCGGAGGTCTGGTCGCGGCTGCCGGTGAGGAAGCCGTCTCTGCCCCTCACCGTCCCGGAGATGTAGCAGGCCTTCACACCCGTGCCGATGAGCTGAGCCAGCTCCAACTGGCTGATGCACTTCAGGATCTGCAGGGGGCAGCAGAGAGCAACATGGTCACATATACACAAACATGCACACATAGTATGTCCATACATACCAGCTCTTGTATGCTCAAACATGGCACAAAAGATACACACAAACAGATTGCACTGACATAAACACACACTCTCTGACACAAACACATGCACATACAGATAAACCACCCAAGTGTGTGTGCGCGCCCGCCCGCGCCCGCCCACACACACACACACACACACACACACACACACACACACACACACACACACACACCCCATCAGATCAGGAAAGGATAACATGGCCCCTGTACCTCATGCCAGGAGTTGCCCAGGTAGTTCCCGTCGGTGTGCGCCACGGTGATCAGGGTCTTGATGGTGTCGATGTTCTTCTGTTTCATCTCCGCGATGCCCGAGCTGGCCGTCAGCAGGGTGAAACGAGCCAACGCCTGCACGTACGCATCCCGCTCCAACTGCACAGCACAGCGCCCCCATCAGGCACAGACACAAACCACACCCTCACACTGCTTCATGAATTATCTCTAAGCCTCACTGCCACTATCAAAAATGAACTGTTTAAACCAACTGTAACACAGTAAAACCTCTGAATTACTAACTGACGGCACGACCGAAAAAAAATAAGCCCATTCACAAACGAGGCTATGATAATATGAATAATTACATTCAATAAAAAACTGCAATTCTCAAAATGGATGAATTTTCCTCTTTTTCCCCCCAACAATAAAAGGTATGAAGACCTCAACTACATCAATTTCCTATGTATCATCTCAGAGATTCTAATGTAAAATGGTGGTTTTGAAAGAAACAGCCATGGAACACTGTGAGGAGCCGTATTCTGATGTCAATCAACTAACTGATCTCTGCTGTTCGTTATATTACAG
Source organism: Albula goreensis (assembly GCA_022829145.1). Taxonomy (NCBI): domain Eukaryota; kingdom Metazoa; phylum Chordata; class Actinopteri; order Albuliformes; family Albulidae; genus Albula; species Albula goreensis. The sequence goes on along the minus strand of CM040743.1, from coordinate 44,797,285 downwards.
AAGTCCCATTCCATTCATACTCAGTCAAATTCAAAGCCTAACTGAAGTTGTCAAGACAACCTGAAGGCTGAGTAAGAATGGGAGGCAAACTAAGGATGTGTGACATGGGAAAGTGGAGCAAATATGTATGGAGTCAGTTTAGCTTGACTAGCTTTAACTGAATAGTTTTAAGATGTCCAACAATGCACTGGTGCAGACAGGTGAACCCCCCCCTCTCGCACCTGTATGGAGAAGATGCAGGCAATTCTGATAGCGCAGCGGATCCCCTCCAGGCAGAGCGAGGCCACCTCTGTATCGTCGCAGTCCTGCAGCCCCACGCTGAAGGCCGCGAGAAACGGCGTCCATGCCAGCTACGGAGACAAAGAGGGGGGTTACAGGGGAGCACCGACTCTCATGCACCCAGCATTCAACGTCACTCATTTTCACATGCTCTCACACCACACCTTTTCTGTCATCCATTTTATTCTAAAGGCCAGATTCATCCAAGCCTTTGTTAAAATGTTGGTGCATGCAATTTCAGTCACATGACTTGTGATTGGAGCAAACAAATCACCTCAACCAATCACATGCTCTCTTAGTTTTTTGGCACTTGGATTATTTGCCCAAAATCATGTTCCTCATGTCTCATACCCATTTATAATATGAGACTTTATTCCCACAACATTGTCTCAATGTCAAACAAACACACCCTCCACCCATTCTACTGGCGGTCAAAGTTAGCAGTTCTGTCATTGGTTATGGAGGAACCAAGCCACAGCTAGCCCCGCCCACCCTGTTTGGTCACAAAGAGACTTGGCTGTTAGAGGATGAGGCAGAATGGTGGGGGAAAAATGAGCTAAAATTTACATGGTCGGCTTAATAAAGATGGTGTTATTAATTTAAATAATGGATTGAGCAAGACAGGAGTCTTCAGTGACACGCTAGTGTTTGTAAAAACAACCCTCTGCTCAGTTAAACAGACTTTGACGCGAGTCCTGTTATAACGCCCATCCGGGAGAATTGATCAGTAGAAACAATGTCAACTTGGGCAGACAGTTCTGACAGCGTAAGATTCAGTGACTGGATTTGTATTCGTGGCATTTCAAGTCCCTGCAGCAGCTATTCTACGCGACGCTGGATTTCTGTGTCTGGCCTTCAATACCGGCCTCATGTTCCAAGGTGGAGAAGCGCACGGCCGCCTCACGACATCGCACTGCATTATTTACTGCTTTTTATTATTTATTACTCTCTCCGCCTCATCAAGGGCGACGTATACGGTCTGTGTCTCACAAATTTATACAGATTGAGTTTTAGTGAATAAATTCTGTTGAAGTGTCTTATTCAAGGACAGCGCTACAAACTGCCCTTCTGGGATTGATCCTCTATAATCCTGCACTGCTGAGTAACAGAGGTTCTCTGAGGTTTCACAGAAACTCTATGTGTAACAGCCTACAGCTGCGGCTCTGACTGACCCAAACCAGCCAAATATGGAAGATAACTGGAACTCATACGACCTTCGACTACAACCGTTGTTTTTGTTTTTGATCCCCCCCATTCTCCCTTACTCATTCTCAATCCTCTTTTCATTTCAATATAACCATTGTTTCATTAGAATAAGAACCTGCTCTACCTGCCAAAGGTCTGCAAATGAAAATTAGGTGGAAAGTTGTGAGTGTAGCTGTGCAGTTAGAATGTTGGCAGTGTATGTGTGCTGTCATAGTAGCAGAATGTTGTGAGTATAGGTATGCAACCACAGCAGCAGAATGCTATGAATAGGTGTACAGCCACAGTGGCATAATGCCCTGAGTACAGACGTGCAGTCACAGTAGTAGAACACTGGGAGTATAGGTTTGCAGTGAGATCAGTGGAATGTTGTGAGTATAGTATTGCAGTTAGATCAGAAGAATGTTTTGAGTATACTGAGTACACTGTGGGTGTATACCTTGAACATGGGCCGCACGTGGTCCAGGTGTGTGGCACTGGTGAAGGGGGCCTGAACGTGGCTCACGGCCTCCATCAGGGCCTTGGCCGTCTTCGCCATCTGCTCCATCTCCACATTGTACAGCAGCCGCCTCTGCTTCTCACTGGCTACACCTGAGAGAAGAGGAGAGGAGTCACTGTGCTATGTCTCACACACACACACACACACACACACACACACACACACACACACACACACACACACACACACACACACACACCTGAGAGAGGAGGAGTCACCGCACCACACTCTGTCTCTCTCTCTCTCTCTCTCTCTCTCACATATAGCAGAGAGAAGAGAACACACATAAATATAACTCACTTTGTTTATTTGATTTGATGGTCAGTTCTTTAGTCTCCTTCATCGCTATCTTCTTCCCCGCAATTTCATCATAGATAGCAGAGAGGTATTCCTCTGGCAAATCTTTGCTGTCGTTGATTCCTCTGTTCATCTTGATGTACTGCTCTTTCGTCATTTTGTTTTTCACCTGTGTGCGTGTGAGACAGAGACAGAGACAGAGGCATCGGTATCACAGGGGACCTAAAATCTCATAACAGGCTGTGGGGCAAAATCCCGGCTTCGTGTTCCAAAGTGGGGCACAATGAAAGCACTTCAATAAAAGTACAACTGTATAAACTGATAATATATATACAACTTAAGCAATGCAATTTGTTCAGGATCAAGGATATATAGCTACATAATGACACACAGAAGCATAACTCAATAACATATAACTACAATTTTTAAAAAATGTTATTTTTCCTGACCACTATATTTCTTGGTTCACATAAGAGCATTTAAGTGTTACATTAGACAAAATGGAGCCTCTAACATGTTGGGCAGTGTATTTTTAGAGTTTCATGTTTTGTACTTAATCTTCTAAGGAGATCTAAAAACAGATGTGCAGACAGGAGTATGAACTGAGTCATAGGGCCTATTCTCTGCTTGTGACACTTCATCACTCCGATAGCGAGCAGTCATGAGCAGGTAAACGAGTTCCCTTCGGCTCACCTGCGGGCTGTGCAGGTCTGTCGTCAGCATGATGATTGAGTAGGCCAGGACGTAGGCTGTGTCCGCGCTGGCGAAGAGCGTTTGACTGGGGGAGGGAAGGAGAAAGGGAGGGATGCAAACGTTACAGGTGAAAACAGGAAGGCAGAAAAATAAAGACAGCAAATCAGGAGGGCAGGCTGTGACGGAATGTAGGGATATTTGGGGTGTCAGCAGGTTAGGGGGGTTTGGCAGTGTTGGGCATCAGGGTGTTCAGGGGCATGAGACTATTGGGGTGTTAGCAGGGGTGTAGGATCTGGGGGGGTCTGGGGGACATGTCCAATATTTGTCACCACTGCTTTTATCCCCCCCGATAACAGAGGTCTGTTGTACTTTAATGAATTTCTCTAATTGAGTTGCAGCGACTCTCCTATGCCCATGAGTGTTAGAATGTTGGGGCGATCGCGAGAGAGCGAGTTTACTGCATTAGAACGGTCGAATGTTTGGATGTGGTAGTGCTGAGAGGTCAGACCCCTCCTGACAGTGTTGGGGTGTTAGAACATAGGGGTCTCCGGAGAAAGTGTTGACGTTTTTGGGGTGTCAGAAAATTTGTGTCCAAATGTTGGGGGTATCAAGGTGTTCACAGTACTGCCATGGCGCACAAGGGCTTGGTACTGCCACTCACCCCTGGTTACATTCTAAATATCTTGCGGCGAATTTCTCCATGAGCCGGTCGATTTTCTGCGCTTCCCCCGGCAGCCGGAAGCCCTCCAGGAACATGCGTAAGGCGGACACGAAGTCCTTGCCCAGGTAGTCCATCTGGTCCACGTACGCATACATCACCTCTTTGTTGTAGCGCTCGTTGTCCCCGAGGAACTCGCCCACCTGAGTCTACGGCCAGAGAAATGCACTCACCTGTGACACAGGCTCACGGATAAGCCGTGAGGATAATAAGTCTATTGCGTAATTTGTGACAAATAGTCAGATTTGTGCCAGATCTCTCATGGCAAGAAAAATAATTATTAATTTCTGGAACATAAAAATTCCAATACAGAAAAAAAATAGACCCCTCTTTCTTTTTTCCCCCCCTTCCACTCACTGAGAAAGTGCCCGAGTGAACAGCAGCACTTGCAGTAACAACTTCTCATCACTAGAGGCGCTAAAGGGACGAGAGGCTTGGTAACATACTCAAGGCAATTATGAAAAATGTCACTTTTATTACTATTTGCATGCCATCCATGGCATGTCTGCAGGCTACAGCAAGACTTCGCCTTGTTAATCAGGAATAATTTATTCACCGTTATTCGGAGTGGCAGAACAACACGAGTCAGAAAGGTTGTAATGCAATCTAGAAGACAGTCTTACAGAATCTAGTCTCTCCTCCTGGTGTAGAAACTGGGCAATGTCTTCTGGGGTGATACCCAGCATGCCTTGCTCCTGCAGGTACTGGATGCCCCTCTTTGGTTTTTTGTTGAACCTGTAAGAGATAGAAACAGGTGGGGTGGTTCTTTATTAGCTACAGTTGCCAGTTGGGGTGTATGAGAGCTTCCCTGGGGTCAGAGATCAGGAAAGGGTCAGAGTTCACTAAAAAGTTAACCTGACTTGTCAGGTTTATAACTATGACATCATAACTATGAGACTGCCAAACTACTGGCTCCATTGTGACACAATTCCTTCCATCTTCAGGGATGTCCTTTGCTACTAAAGCAATGCTCTGTCACACTACTTCTGACCAATTACAATCTCGAAGAAGCCAGCTTGTGAAAGCTCCACCCATTACGAGGCTCACGAAGCCGCATTTTGTCGTCGCTAATGACTACTCACAGGTCGATGCCCTGCTCAATGATCTCCTTCTGCTGCTTGAGGACCTCAAACTGCTCGGGGTTGTCATTGCCGGACGTCTGTGTGCTGTAGCTGCCGATGCCCGAGGAGGCGGAGTCTAGGGAGTTTACGCTGCCGTAACGATTGATGCTCTCCGAGGGGCGTGGCTCGTTGGGCTCCTGCTCCGAGGGTTTTTCCTGGCCTGCGGGTGACAAAGCCGGGGAAGCAGAGATGAAAGGCCAGAAGCAGATGGACTCTCATTCTGGTTCTACTCAAGGTTTCTTCCTGTTTGTCAGGGAGTTTTTCCTTGCCTCTGTTGCTTTGGCTTGCTCTGAGGGGGTTTCAGGCCAGGGATCAATTGTAAAGCTGCTTTTTGACAGCTTGTTGTAAAAAGTGCTATACAAATAAAATTGAATGGAATTTAATAAAACTGGCCAATTTAAATAAGTGAAGCCTTGGGTTCAAGACAGTAATTAGTCAGGTAGTGGAATCGGGTGTTTTCATGGCCTTTCTTGGACACAATTGAACAGCCCTGATTTATGGCCGACTGTTGAAACGAGACCATCCAAAGCAGAGGCAGGTGAGAGTAACTGAAAGGATAAGACGTCCACAGAAACGTGATCCACAGCCTGCAGGGAGGAAAAAAAACCACCGGGCTTTGGAAAACAGATCTCGTTACGGACCGGAAAGCATCTGAAATATTAATAGGGTGGTACTGACGCACTGATTGCCCCGGCCAGGTAACACCACAAGTGTTCCTATTCGTTTTTCGAGTGCGTATCAAGGCACAGCACAATCCTCCCCCACCCTCCACTGTTTAATTAGGAAGGTAGGGAGTGCCCCTGTGAGCTAACGTGCTAACGCCAGCAAACAAACATGGGGGGAGGGAACAGTTTGTCTTCACAGCGGGGCGCTACTGAACTAATCACTCCGCTCCAGGCGGCTTCCCCAAACACACTACAAGCCATGCGTAAACATCTCAGATGTAAGGGGGTGTAATTATAGAGATGATACAAACACAGGAGAGCAGTACAGGGGGGGGGGGCTAATGTAGCTACTGAGTAATGGGCAACCCCCACTCCCAATTTAGAACAATCACCAGGTGACGTGAATCCTTAAGTATGGTTGCTGTGGAAACCGGCTTCAAACCCACACACACACACACACACACACACACACAAATAACACGCACACACACCCTTTCGACTGTTACCTGTTCTTCCTTTTTTGAAGTAGGCCAGTAAAAAAAAAACAAAAACAAGCATCGAGGAAAACAGGACAGATTTAGCGGGCAGATGCATTAGCTACTTTAAACATGTTTATAAAAGAAGCAATGTCACATAAAATGAGGTTAAATATTTTTAAGAGAAAAGCCAGTTCAGGGAATACAATTTTTTTCGCCAAGGTCTCACCAATTAAAAAAAGATTATCAATGGGGCAACCAAGTTACATAAACAATTCAACCTCTCTAAGTGCTCTCCAAGTTTCAATGAACAGGTTAGCCTCAGATTTTAATAGGCAGAGTGTCATTATGACATCACAGTCACATGACACCTTAATATCTTGACTTTTTTCCAGACAGGTGATTAAGCCAGCACCAGGCTGCTGAGTTAACCATCTGCTGAGCAGTAGGTGTAATTATATTAAGACTAATGGGTCTGTCTTGGGCGGTTCCGAGACATGATATAGTCATCTGCATGTGAGCAGCGCAGCAGAAAATTAGGGGTCCACGTTTTAATTGAGGTAGCCTGAGACATGACATGGTGATTTGACTTTGACTAGCAAAGTACTAAAGGAAAAAAGTGGTTTTACTGGAAGTACACATGGAAGTTTACTGAAAGGTTGCAGGGATAAATCCCAGAGCTGGGCAGTGCTTCTGTTCCACTGACCGACGTACTTCACCCAAATCGCTTCTGTAAAATATCCAACTGTATAAAGCTGGCCTGAACATTTGGATGGAGACAAATATTGGTCATTTCACTGTACGTGGATCAGTTAAAAATTAGTAACAAGGGGTCTTTCTTAAGATAGTCTGGAAGTTGGGATGAGGGAATATAATGTTCTGATCTGACGATAGAGCAAGTGTGGAGTAAATGTGGAGTAAAGGGGTCCTACCTAAGGCTTTATGAGTTTTTGGGTGGATATTGAGAGTTGTGAAAACTAGGAAGTGGGGCTTTTAAAAGACAGCTTGAAGGTTCAGATGGAGGTTGTGAGGTGCGGTGATGTGACTGAGCGCAGCGCTGTTGCGGGTGAGGACTGGGGTCTCTTACCCAGGGTGGTCTGGGAGTTGGGGTTGATGTACTGGTCTTTGCTCCACTCCACCATGCACTTCAGGATGGAGACCAGGCACTCCAGTCCCTTCTTCCTCAGGCTCAGCTCCTGCAGCACAGAGAGGCGGAGACACAGTCACTGCTCCACCCCACAGACCAGAGCTGCTCAGATACAGCACTACAGGGCTGCAGCGTCTGCGGCTACTTGCTCAAACCACATACACACTATGCCATCTAATCTCACCACAAACAAAGGTGGAGACAACTGCTTCACAGCCACTGACTTACAAACACTTAAGGCCAGATTTACTAAATCCTTTAGTACGTTTTTAACCTTTGCTGTTGTTCATTTAATTTTGTCCATTACTAGATCAGTCTATAGGGGGCTCCTGATCTATTCTGTCACCCTTGGCACTTGGGACTTTACCCCTCTCGAGGGTTATCTTTGCACCTTTTTTGTACCTTTCATAGGCACTTTGCCTTGTAGGTCGCTCTGGGTAGGAGTGACCAATAAATGCCTTTAATTTAATGTAATGTTATGTTAAAAATGTATGCACATGATATTTTAGTGACATGATTTGTGATTGGAGCAAATGAACTACCTCGACCAATCACATACTCGCTTGGTCTTTTTGCACCAGAAAAACAGTTTTGTGCATACTAAATGCTTTAGTACATCACCCCATAGACCAGAGCTGCAAAGCTTTTCTCAACCGTCAGCTTAAGGTCTCTGAAGACCACGGCTCAGAAACAGGTGTTTTAGCGCTAAGCTAAGGCAAAATACTTTGGATGAGACTGGAGAGCCCCTGAAACTCAACACCACTGCTGAAAGACAACGCTATCTCTCCACTTTCCAGGTAAATGACAGGTGTACGTTAGAGATGCCAGCAGAAGGACGGCAGACTGCATCGCTATGGACCCCTGAGGGTTCCTCACCTGAGCTGGAGTGGTGCCCGGCTCCTGCCCCCCCCGGCCCTGAGCGATCTTCGACAGGTCGTTCACCAGCCTCTCGAATATATTAGCGGCGTTTAGGTCGCAGTCGTAATTCACGTAGATATCCACCACGCTCTGGGCATCTGTGCAAAACAACAGACCCCCGTTAGACCTGCGCGAGCATAAATCACACATCATTATCATCATCGACAACAAGAGATGAATGCGCAAAACAAGGGAGCTGGACAGGCATAAATAAATCAACTACTATTATTGCTGTTATTCAAAAGAATGAAAATTTACTACATTACTACATTACTGTATAACCCATGTCATAAATATGACCAACAATAGAATTAACAATAGTAATAATTGTAAAAATAGTAATACTACTCCTACTACAAATATATCTGTTTCTACTAACCCTACTACTACTACTACTAATAATAATAAATCACACACACAAACAGAAACAGAAGGGTGGTCTCACTCACCAGCACATATCCTGGTCAGAGTTTGAATCACCATCCACTTGTGGTCGAAGGAGCTGGTGGACGTCTCCAAAATGTAGAGGAAAATTTCCCTGAAAAACACCTGCAAAACAAAACAAATGTGTTTTGTTTAACACATTTGTATCCCTTAATTTTAAATACAATGAAACACCCAACTGTATTTGTCTAATGGCAGCACCCTATAAAACAGTGCCACCCCTATTTTAGTAAATCAATCACTGAAATTACTGAAAACTACTTTTAGCAATGACACAAAGTGTACAGCTTTCACAATGAACACTGGTGGGGTGCTCTCTGTTTTCAAAGACAGCGCTGAACACTATCATTTTACCAGCAGGACAACATTCAAAAAAATAACCAGGATTCATGGATTGCAAATTTGAAAACTGGGGAGAGGGAGAAGATGTATGCCTACCCCTCCCCTCCACCCCACCCCACCCCAATCAAACTACATCTGTGGCTGGAATACACTGAAAATCAGCAGCCATTGCAGACTTCCACGATTTTCTGAGTTTGAGATCCCAATAGTTGACCCCAAAGCACTGGATGGGACAGAGAGTTGAATATCTTTTCCAGTACATAGATTATCTTTGAGGTGGGCTACCTCAATCTGCATCTTGAGGTGGGTCTTGAAGTTGGACAGCAGGGTGAGGAAAATGGAGAGGGAGAGGTCGAAGACCTCGGGGACGGAGGAGACGCCGTTCTTGGACAGCGCCACGCACAGGTACTGCTTGATGGCGTTGATGAACATCTCGTTGGTCTTGAAGACCGGACCGGCGTTCTGTAGGATGGAGAGGAGCAGCTGGAGGGACAGCACCTTCGACCGGAGCTCGTGAGACCTATAAGAGAAACCGAAAACCAAAAGAAATATCATGAAGAGAACCTCCTGGTAATGTGCTAGTCTGGACGTAGCCATTTTTCTGATCCCCTTCCCCGCTGCCCCCAAAAAAAAAAATAAACAACAGTGCTAAAAATGTACTGACTCTTTCCAAGATCCAGATTATATTTCTAAAAGCTTATGGTTGCTGGAGCAGAAGTGACAACAATGTTTTTTTGTGAGACACCTGGGCAACAATACTGTAAGTACCCTTCATGAGACCAGCGCCAGCATGAAAACATCTGCAGTCTATTTCACCCTATAAGGAGAATCAACTCGCTGATATAAATAGCCGAGGAGTGTCTGTTATTTTTGTAAATACTGAGTCCTGACAGCGGCCTTTTCCGCAAAACGGAGGGAAAAAAAAGATTAGATCGCTCTTCCACACTGATAACCTGGTTTACTTCATGCTGAGACACATGTGCCTTGCTGAATTCCCTGTTTTAGTACTCCAGAACTGCTTCTCTGCTAATTTTCCCTGAGCGTCTCGGAACTTGCTGGCTGAACGGCCGTCTCTACGGCAACCATCATCGCCATGGATACTCACATCGACCACCCTAGGATTGAAGGTCTGTGTCCATATAAAAAAAAGTTGGCCAACGAGACAAAGTACTTTTTTTTTTCTTTCCATCTATAATAAGATAAGCAAACAGATCTGTTGGCCTCTTTTATACTTTTATTTACAGAAATGAAACCAGTAATTGAGGGACTCTTGCATGAGACTACCAGACACCCCTCTTTTTGATTTTTTGTTAAACTTGTGTTCTTGTGTTGCTTTACTGCAATACTCTATTAAATGTTGCACTTTTCCTGACATCTATTCATTTCAGATGGTCAATCAAGCATGGGGAGGTGGGAGAGATTTATCACGCACACAAGGGCCCCCCCACTCTGGTCCTACACAGCCACAGCATATTCTGGGTGTTTTTGACACTCAGTACTTAATTGGTTAAATAAAGAAGCTGTTTTTGCTTTTGACTCACCTTTATTGGGTCTGTACTTGCTGCTGATTTTAACATTT